>CAJPEX010000275.1:4102-116112 GCA_905338405.1 Notodromas monacha
TCATAGCAAATTGTTGAGTTTGTTACACGAATTTCTTTCATTTGTTCTAGAAAATTATGCAAAATATGATTTCAATCAAGATCTCCGCTGGAAAAGATATAAATCTTAGTACAGTTGTCAGTTGACACCTCACAGTTGAATTTGAATAGACTGGGAAAAAATGCTGCTTTAGGAGCTTTTGAGTAAGAGAAATAAGCATTTTTGTTGTGGGAAGCATAGAAGAATTGCAGGAGATTGTCAATGGTGTTATTTGCACTGGGCCTTCAATATCTTCTAAAATGAGTTGACAGGATGCTGAAATTGGACACAAGAGTTCCTTTTTGTCCCAATCAGTCTTTCCCCTCCTTTCCAAGCGCAAAATTATTTTCAATATTTTTTATTCTTCCTGTGTCAGGAAGAAGAGCCTCAAAAAATTAACAGTGGAAGATCAAGAGGTAAAGCCATCAAGTTGGAGAGGTTTTTCAAGCATTGCTTCTTAGCCAATGCATGATGCACAGCACAGTGTTCCTGGCAGTCCTGCAGAAAGCTCTGGATTTTTGGGGGGATTTCAGTTTGACCAAAGGTCACTGAAATACATTCAGGTTAGGAAGGCCTGAGTTGGTAAAAATCAGGGAAGGGTGAATTATTTTGTATTCCAAAATCTCCAATGCTAATCCTATGCAGGGAATTCCTGAAAAAGCCACCCAGTGAGGAATTTTTCAGGCACATTTTTCTGCATGATTATAAAAAAACTTGAAGTTTTTCTTGACTTAAGCCTTGGTGCAAACGTGGATTTTTTTTTCAGTGGTCATGGGCACAAATTTTTGTGAAAATATCCCAATTTTGCTGTACAAGAGTTAGAGAAATCAGAAAGGGACTTGGAAAAATATTTGATTTGGGGAGGTATTTGATTTATGGTGGTTCATTTTCTCAGTGTTGAACTGTATTTGGAGACGGCAATAAATCAGCAACAGGATATGTATTTTCAAGAAAGGTTTTAAAAGTTCCTTGAATGAAGGATTGCTTAACCCTTGGACAGTGGCAGCCTCTCATCCTTTCCATACCATATGGCAAAGTTAGGAATTGATTTGCTCATGGGCAAATTTAAGTTCAAAAAAAGTTGCCAAAATTAGCCTCAATTGAGAATACCTACAGTATATTGAGAAGGATGGAGGAAGAGTAAATGCTTTTGTCTTCAGAAATCTTCAATCCTGATCCTACATTAGGAATTCAGGGAAAAAAATGTCCCACCAGAAATTTTTCACAAACATTCTATGCTGGCAGAAAAAATATATTGAGTTTTTTTTCTTGACTTTGGTTGTGGTTCTCAGTTCATGTCTTTTTACTGCTCTTGGGCACAAAATTTTGCAAACAATTTTAATTTTCTGCACCACCTGGACTAAAAACAAAAATCACATCAATTTAGAAGCTCACTTGAGTGGTATTCAAACCTGTTCACTTTTCGTCTTTGGTCCTATTCAGTAAAGAAGAGAATATATCAGGACATTGAGCCCCAGAAAATCCAAAAAAATTTGAGAACTTTTATTCCATGAGATTCTGTCATGAGTCATCTTCAACTCAGATTTCCCTGGCCATTAAAAATTGCCTGATCTCCAGTTATAGTACTGGATCAAGGCCAGTGTGACAAATTAATTTTTTAAAAAACCTTTTATTCCAAATTATTCATCAGTCTGAACCTAGCTGTTGTGTGTTGAACACTCTTTATAAAACATGCTTGCTGAGAAGTGTTGATCTTCTTTGTGATATTCGTCTTGTGACTAGTTCAAAGATGCATCTGTAATGGGACATTAATTAATATTTTACCTTAACATTAAATTAGGGATTCTACCAAGAATTCCTGGCCCTTGTGCTGTGCTGATTCTGTGTTTCCTTTTGATCCACAGCCATCATTTTCATCCTTATGTTGTCGTCCAACAGGTATGAAGCATATCAAAAATATGCAGATCAGAAATAAAGTTTTCCGCATAAGCATGGCCGAATATAAACTGCAGTGAAACACCATTTGAAAAATTTAAATACAGGGTTTGATTGTGCAGAGCTTGTGGTTCCATCTGGGGGAAAACAGCAACTGCATGATGGTAACCCAAATATGCTGTATTTTCTCATAACTTCGGCAAATGCATTTGATCATAAAATTTGATTCAGGATGATGGGAACACATTTCTCTGCAGGACGGACGTCATAAAAACTCTGCTTTCTGCGAAGCACCATTCGATATCCCCAGGCCAGGATTCAGGAGAGTATCGAGTTCCTGGGGAAAGGATGACCGGATTATGGACAAAACCCTCTCACGCATTTGCAAAATGTTTTTTTTCTCTAAAAATAAAATGGAAGGAATAAGATTTTCACATGCATTTCTTGCCCTGCAAGTATTTCTTCGTCCAGCAACTGATGTCCCCTAAGCTTCGAGTTACACAGAAAGTCTGTCCACGAAGGCTTCCTGTGGATTGAGTACGTCTGTATATGAGGAAAGAACTGTGTCTATTCCAGAGCATGCGAAGTTTCTCATGCAAAACGAAGTCACTGCTTTTTTTCTTGGGAAAAACTTACGTTGGCTTCTTCCAGGACGAGCCAAACCAAAACTTTCTCAGACACATAAGTCCAACGAAAAAAAAAAGAGGATACTTCACATGGAATACTGCATGAAACATTAACAAGAAGATCTTGTTATATTAAAGTCACTACTGACTTACTGAGACGCCTCCAAAAAAATCATTGCACTTGAACCTCTTGAAGTCAAATTCCACTGGACCAACAACAAAAAATTTGCAAGGGATTTTTCAAGTTAGGAAAACTACCATTTCTCCCTAAATGAAATTTGAATGAGATTTGAAGTAAGCTGAATAAGCAAGCATTATTGTTGGCCAAGAATTTTTTTATAAAGAAAATGACAGGATGCTGAACTTGGAAATAAAAGTTTGTAACCCAGAAACTGATTTCCTTCTTTATTCTTTTCCCCTCCTTATTTGGGTTGAAATCTATTTTACAAGGTTTTTGGTTCCTTGCAGCTGTTCCCTCTTGTTTTGGTTCCCCTCCCTTGTGTCAGCCCGCATTAATGCGCGATGCCCATTTATGTTTGTTTCCTCAATAGAATTGGCTATTTGTCAGCAGTGACATACAACCCTCCTCTTTCTGAATAACTTGCCAATTTAGGAAGAACCCTCTTGTTGAAGGCACAAGTGTATTTATTAAATGTATTTGTATATATATATACCCAGATGTATATATATTCATTAGTGTTCAAGGAAATCGCAGTTCCTCAATCCAGGCAAATATCTTGCCTATATACATTGTGTTGCCAGAAGGTATATATATACCCTGGTTGCTGTATATTTTCCCAGAATTAATCTAGAGTTGTTTGCGGTTATTTCTCAGAGAGACTTGCATAATGATTTAGCAAGACTTTTTCATATCTCTATATTTTTGTGTGATTGTACTTCGGAATATTTGTGACGTGAATATATTGAAGATGTATTTTATTTGAGCTCATATTTTATTTACCTTGGTTTACTGACAACAAGTTACTTTGCCCAATTAGTTTGGCCTTCTTCAAACAATCATGTAGTTTAACATGAATACTTTTCCTCTTTCTTATGAGTCAAAAAAATAAATGATAAAATAAGGCCTTCAGAAAATCTGAGTTATAGAGGTTTGCGGGTGAAATTTTCTGTAACAGAGCTTTTTAATGAATTTTTCTACGGGTATCCAGACGAACTTCAAAAAAGTTGACATACACAGGTATTTAAATTTGATGGGTTTTAGTTCTTACGGTTCAAAAAGTGAAACGATATTTCATTATGACTCATGAGATTCTGGCTATATTCCAGGGACCGCAAATATTTATTGGAGACAAGAAATTGTGGAAACAAAATTCTAATTTCATTGTATACCTATAATTTACCATTGCTTTAAAACTGTCAGCATCATCATCTTGTTTGTGCTATGCAGTTGAAACTCTTGAACTTAAATTTTAAGTGAACCCAAAAAATTGTCTCAGAAACTTTTCAAGTCTGGATCTAGGCTTAGTTTTGGTAGGTTCATCATGAAACATCAGTTTCTGGTCTAATTATTAAAACCAGTCCTTATCCTTCTGGAACATCTGTTCTGAAATACAGCCTCACTTTAATAACAAATTGATGATCGGAACTCAATATAATAGGCAATAATTTCATGTGAAGCTCCATGTCTTTCTCGGCAATGGCAGAGGAGAAAAGCTATCCTCTGCAAGTTTTTAGAAATTTTTGTTGGGTTTTTTTAGCGTATATTCACTACTGCCATTATAAACATTTCGTGGAATTAGTGGAATTAGATTCCACCTGAACATTTTTTTGTATTAATCTCGTAAGGCTGGTGTTTCCGTTGTTTTCGCCGGAACTGCACATTGTAGAATATCTTCATACTCGTTGATTTTTCTACCAGTGATGCACATATTTTTGCACTACGGTTTGCATATGCATTCTGCATTCTGCTCCTGTAAAACGCTATCATATGCCTTTAGGGAAAACCAGGCAAATTTTAGTACGAAATTTGACCTTTCCAGTTGAATAGAATAGTTTCAAAATGACTCGCCAATAAACGACACAGTATCTCCACGTTCTGCTCTTCAGCATCAGTGCGATGTGAAGACCGAAGCCCAAGGATTTCGGGTGGGCAACCGAAATGCGTGAAAAACTAAAAGACGCAGAAAATGCAGGGGTGTGAAGGTAAAAATGATAAGAAAGGAGGAATGTGGACACCAACGAAATCAGCAAATGCCTGTTTGTGTACGTGTGTGTGTGTGTGTGAGACAAGTCAGAAATAGCCAGGGCGTTAAACGAAAAACAAAATCGGAAGAAGATGGATTTTTCGATCGGATTTTTCCTTTCTTTCCGCCTGCATTAGGTCGTATTATCCGCTTATTCGCTCTTTTTTTTTCTGGAACCTTTGGGTTTTTTCTCATTCTTCAATCCACAGCCCCCGTGGTTTTCTACCATTTCGAATTTTAGTGATGTTTCAGGAATGAGACAGCGTTGAATAAGTAGGACAATGAGTTACAAATGTACATATTTCATAACAGCAGTTTTGAATGATGAACTCTTCAGAGGTGACCAAAAATGGACTGCCATCTCAAAATTTTAATGGACATTGTTAAAATTTCTGTAATATGTATATTCATGGTATTTACATGAGTATCATACACGCACCTTTTCCCCATTAAATTGGAGCAAAAATGAAGAGCATGTCATACTTGGGTATAAACATTTTCAAGGGAATTTTTTGAAAACTTGTCTCCCCGCCTTGAATTATGTCAGACTCATTTTCACTATTGCTATCATTTCTAGTAAACAAAAATTTCACAATTGAAATCGATATTCAAGTTTGGCTATGATTTAGATTTTCACCGCAGCAAAGCTTTTCAAATTTCAATTTAGTAGCAGAGAACCACGAAGTCTGTATCTTATGCAACTAGACATTTTTCTAATTTTTTAGATACATAATGTATGAGGTGCATGTTTCACTTGATGGCATGTTGTATGCGAATATGGTATTCAAGTTATCAAGCACCAACACATTCGCATGCCGTAAGATGTGCACCTTATTTTTTTTAACTGTCAAATCAAGTAAAAATGTTTCCCTGATGGTTAAGAGGGGCAATCCATTCTCAGTAAAAATTGTTCCCAACTTGAGAATTACACATACAGTATATTTAATGTGATCAGAGAATGATGTACAGCATATAGAAATTGTGGAAAATTCCTGAGGAAAAGTTATCTGTACTCATTATGTCTTGGACCCCACATATTTTTCTATTTATAACAGTAAAATATGAGTGACCACTGAATATGACATTATCTGTTCATTATGAGCAAGTACAGTACAGTATATCGAAAAAAGATCAGGACTGACTAATTCCATTCTTGTGGGCTTTTTGTGCTGGGTTCTCAGGCATTTTTAGCTCCTTGGTCTCTTACAGGCAGTCAGAATTTTTTACATCGTATGTTCCAAAGAATGAATTTTGTAGGCCACTTTTTCTGTCTAGGAAATTATTAAATTACCAGTGGTGTTTTTGAAGGAACACTTTGAACATAGAACATGATGAACTGTGTCCAGTTCCTGCAGGAACCAGTTAGGCTAAGAATGCACAGCCTCTTACAGGTGGGATTTTTGAGTTGTCAAAGCTTGTCAAACAGTTTTTCTGATGATAGAGTTGGTTGAAAGAAAACACTGAAGTACCTCAAACAATATAGGATGTCTATACATGGTCATTTTATTGTACTGTAGTTTAAAACTACACCAAGGATGGCAAACTTATGATTTGAATTTTTTAATGAGAAGCCTGACTTTGAAAATAACTCAACCAAATAATGAAGAGACAGGCTTTCCTGACCCTGACACTTGCTGAATGACTATAGCACCAATATTAAAGCACTGTAATTCCATTGTGACAATATGGTACAGTACAGTACTTATTGAGATCTATGAAATCTATCCAACTATAATGACATTTTACATAAATTCTTTATCACTCCTTGAGTTGAAAATTTGAAATTTTTAGCAATTTTTTTTGTCACTGAGCATTGGACATTTTTAAAATTCCACTTTTGTACCAAGGCCTAGGTTAGGGAAAAGTACAATTCTTTTTCTAATCCTGCAGAAAATTTTTAATGATAAATACAAATAACCCTTTATAGTGGGTGGTATTTTTCCTGCATTCCTGACATAGGATTAGCATGGAAAATTCCTGAAAACAATAGAAGAGTTGCCTCCTGGATTTTCCCCAATTGAGACCTTCTCAGCCAGGGAGCATCTCAGTGACCTTTTGTCAAACTGAAATGCGCTGCCTCCCAAAAATATCCCAACTCTACAGTGCAATGGAGAGGAAACCTCTGCTGTGCAAGGGTTAAAGAAGGCATTCTTAGTTCAGCCTTTAAACCAATTTTAGCTTCCATTCAAACCCAGGACTTCCTGTTGAAAAAATCGCACAGTACTGAGAAATTATATACCTGGGTCAAACACATTTGTTCATTATATAGATAGACTCTCTCTACAATGATCTTGTCTGCAACAATACATCTGTGTAAAAATTGTTTGGTCTAATAGATTTCTCTCTCCAGGTTATGGAGGTTCTATACAACAAAATTATCTGTAAAATGATTTGTTCTGGTCCCTTGAATTTTTGTTCAAGACTTTTAAAGAGAGAGTCCATCTGTTTTCATAATTTTGAAACCAGCTTCTTGTTGTGCACAACACCTGTATTTCATGTGGCAGTTAGGACATTGGAAGTGTCTGAAAAGTACTTGAGCCTTCAGCAGAAGAAGGTTCTTCTCCATTTTTACATTTTGCAGCAGTGCCAAGATTTTTTTTTCTCAGGTTATTGCATTTTAGTTTGACTGAAGGTCACCAAAACAGCACCAGGGCAGAATTTCCAAAGCCAGGAAATATTTGGATGAGCCAGGAGAGGAAATTTGGCCAAGTCCAGCAGATCCCCAAGTTAATCTTATGCCAGAAGGTTGAAAAAACCCCAGCCTTTAAGAACTTTTACGGCTCTGCCAAAACTTTTCTTTGTACATATAGAAAAAAATATTCAGATATTTCTTGACTTATAGGCCAAATTTGCCAGTGCAACCTTTTTTGCTTTGTTTCAAACTTTGTAGTGAGCAATTCCTGTAAACATATCCCAGTCTTGCCATCAAAGGGTTAAAATGTCCTCTCTTGATTATTATAAATTTATCGAGAATTCCTGAATTTGAAAATATTCAGTACGTTTATAGCAATAAACCCCTGTTTATTTTCTTCTTTTTTGCAGAGCGTCTTCTAAATCTGTTTGCTTGAACCTCTTGTCTGTTCTTTCCATTATGTTTCTTCGTCTTCTTCTTTCTTCATCCATGCGAAGATCTCGCTGCTTCCTTTTATCCTTCCGTTCGCCCATCCTCGTCTTTGTGCTTCATCTTGAATGACTGGATCTGGCGATTTTCCTTTTATTGGCGAATGATACAGAGTATCAAAGAAGGAGAAGAGAATGATGGAAGATTCGATAGAAGAAAAGAGGTTTACAACGAAAAGAACACGTATCTTTTCTCACACGGGCCCGGCTTTTGGTTTTTTGTTTGTTTGTCCGCGTCCCTGGGGAACGGGCGTGATGGACGTGGGTTCCGGCGCCGGGCTCGACTTCCATCCGTCAGCGGGCGCTGGAAAACGGAACCCCAAAGCCTATGGGTTCCGGCCGGGTATTCGGAACGACGGCCCAATCACCCGCCGGGTTTCGAATTCCAGTCCGACGCGCGTGGTGGGTAATTATATCCCTCTTCTCTGGGTATTCGATGTGTCTGTCGGGGCTGGAGATCATCAATCCCGCTGTGTTGCAGAAGGAAACGATTTCATTCGTTTACACCTATACTGCTGCTTGGTCTGCAACCCTGTGGAGTTTTTTTCCTGCTGGTCTGCCTGAAAATTTGCTTCAGAATAAGGTATGTATCAAAAGTACAGTTGAACTTGGATGACTCAAATCCCCATGAGTTGAATTTTTTCACAAGTCCCTGTCTGAGGAATTCCCTTCAACACAAAGAGAAGAAACAAAATTACGGAAACAAAACCTCCTGAACTCGAAGGTGTTTCCCTTCAAACCTCCGCCAGAACTCAAATTTTATTGGGCATTTTGACTATCATTGTCTTCATACTGTGAAGATTCAATCAATTGAAAAGGTAAACTGATATGTTTTGAAAAGAAGTACGTGAAAGACTGTCATTTTTAAATGAATCCTTGCCTCCAATAAGTTCAGCATCCTATCAACTCATTTAAAAAGAAACTCAAGGGCACAATATCATCATATACATTTTCCTGCAATTCCTCTTCCTTTTCCACAACTATAATGCTTGTTTCCTCAACTCAAATTCAAAACCTCCCTCCCACAATTTTTCTAGGTCCCTTGAAATTTGACTTGAAGATGCAGGGTTGTACTGAAGTATAATTTCTTCATTGTAAGTTTTGAAGAGACAATGGCAAATGAAATTGTCTGATGAAAAATACAGGTTGGCTTTTATCCTAATAACACTTCTAAAAGTTGCCTTTTCTCTTAATTATTAACACCTCAGATTAGGTTTCACCTGTTGAGATGAATTATTTCAAGTTTTTATTCTCAGAAACCTTCCATAAAGCACAGCTTTCCTTTTTTAAGACATTACACTATGGCTGCTCTAGTGGTTCTTGATTCAGTTTTTTCAACAACAAAAATTTTGAGGAAATCATGCTGGCAGGTATTCATGAAGTTTCTCTTTGTCTCCAACAATTTTATGGAACTTTGCTGGTCTCCAAAAAATTTTTAAATTTGCTGGTCTGAAGGCCCAGAAAAGGTTGGGTAACACTGGTTTGCAGGATTCCATAAGAAGGAGAAGATGTGTGTGCCAGAAACAACACTTATTGAGGGCGTGTGTGGGTGGGGTTCATGGGTGTATGAGGTGTTCTCTCTTATTTACACTTGCTGCTGAGAGTTGTCAGGCTGGGGCGTGAAAAAAGTAATTACGTAGTTAATCGGCCTATATGTTACCAAACTATAAATCAGGCGCATCTGTGTGGTATGATTGTAACTGAGATTAATTTAGGGAATGGTTGTTATTTTGGAAATTAAAATTATTCTTTGAAATCTGTTGGAATAAATTACTTTCTGAGGTCACTGCTGTCAGGGACTGGAAGATGCTGTTATAGTTGAGTATGTTCATTGCAAATCAAATACAGTGGCCCCCCGCCTAACAGACCTCCCGTGTAAGGGATTTTTGCCAAACAGACCAGCTCTGCAAGCAGTTTTTCCTCCCGCCCAACAGACAAAATCCACCAAACAGACTTTTTTTGGTTTGAAATTAGTGCTGAAAATTGAAATTTTTAATTTTTTATGCAATTGAATTTGTGTAAAGGACTTTTTGTCTAACAGACTTGTCCCTTGCACAAATCAAGTCTGTTAGATGGGGGTTGACTGTAGTGATCTTATGCCATATATGAACTTTCTTAGCTACTTGTAGAATAACATTCCACATCTAAATGGATAAATTTTTTCCAGCTGGTCTAAAAGATGTATTCCTATTTACAATTCACTGCAGGAGAAACACAACTTGGACCTTCTTTTCAAAGCATAGGCTTCAAATTGGATATGAAATGCAGACCTTGTCTGAGCATTTAATTGATTTGACAACTGTGTTGTTCATTATTGGACTCATTTCCTTGAAGAAAATTAGAAAACTATATTTATTCATAACAGCTTTACGCAATGTATTCAAAGAAATTTGAGTCGAATAAAGGGTTCTGCAAGTGATGTGTAAAGGGTATTGCTGTGTTTGCATTATTGCCTCTTTCCTCAACAATGATTGTTTTGAAGTTTGCATGTATTTATTTAATCCAGTCACAGTCACGTTGCATTGGGTGCCTCAATTTTATAAATGCATTTGGGAGGAATTCTGCTCTATATCTTGTTTTTTAGAAAGACTCTTGCTGCAAAATTCAGTCCAACACTGTAAAAGTGCATCATAATAAATCCTCTTCTAACAAACATGTATAAAATTGCAGACTAGAGCACTCATCTCTGTTCATCTGAACTATTCAACCTTGAAATAGGAAGCATGATAAGAGCCAGGTGTGAAAATAAATGTAAAACCTCATCCAACACCAAATAGTCTTCAGATAATTAATTCTCTATTTTCATTCCAAATTAATTTATCTTTGTTTGCTGAATAAAATCTATAATGCTTTCCTTGCTTGGGATTATTTTCAATAAGCAATTAACAGCCACAGGAGCATAAAAGTTTGTTATTCCATCCAAAATTCCTCCAGTCCCTGCTTGAAATTTCAAAGTTGTACTGTACATATGGATGACCAATGATTTCATAGGTCATATGTCATGAGAAGAGTGGACAGGAATTTCTACACATATCCATTGAGGTGCACTGAATGATGACACATTCAAGCAAAATGAAGATGGACATAAGTTGGCTCAGAAGATTGAGCAAAAACACACAACAGCAGCAGCTCAGAATTTGGCTCCACCACTGATGCTGCTGTCACAAAGGAGGATATTAAGTTAAGGCAGGCAAGATGCAGGGTTTGCCCTTTTCAAGCTGCTCAAACACCAGGAAAGATAATACTCCCCGTCAACAACGTACCACCCATTTGTTATTTCTGTGTTTGCTTCTTGCAGAAGAGAATGATTTTCACCGTCAGTGTATATAGATACGTAAAGAGGAACATTGCAAAAATATGCAGCATCAGGGTTTTTTGTTCCAGATTGCGTAGTCCTTTTTTTGGATACAGAAGATTTTTTACAAGACCCGAGTGTTCCAACCATAGTTGTGAAAATTTAAACTTCTACAATGTGACTTTTTCAATGCTGCAATGAATTCCATCTTAGTGTGAAAGCTTTTATTTTTTGAGTTTTCCTTCATAATGATGCACATCTTTCAGGAAATTTTAAATCAATTATTCAATAATAAATCAGTCCGACTCATTTTCCTGGTTCACAATGATCACCCACCCTTGAATTGTGAATAATTGCTGCCACTCAAAAATACACTTCCGACTAGCGAAGTTCACCAGAAACACAATCTGAAGTAGTCCGGATTGTTCTTGCTCAATCAATACTTTTCTGTTTCGAAGAACCCAATTTCGCAAGACTTTTCTCAGGCATGATAAAACGCTATGAAATTTGAAATGGTTAGTTCAAAAAATTCAAAAACCTCAGAAAAAATATAACCATAATACATCGAGAAAAAGTTACATAACAGGTCATGACACCAACAAGTGCATAGGAGAAAACCCAAAAAATTAGAACGACGGAGTATGCCTATAGATACTAGACAGTTCATGATTTTTCAACGCAGGCTTCAAAGTTATGTAGATTCCAGAGATGAAATATGCATAGTCATCCCAAAAAGCAAATGAAACCAGTCTGAATTACCATTTGTCTTCCATTTACCTTGACTGTCCAGTCATTTTTCCATAAACAAATTTTGCTGAGTAACTGCAATGAGTTGCAGACCAAATTCCAAACGAGAATCAGTTCAGTATTGAAACCAACGTTGATTTCTGCAATCTGAAGTGTTTGATTACAGTGATTTGAAGCACAGGAATTCTAACATGACAGAGATGAAAGAGTATAGGTTTGGAACCGCGGCTGCTTTCGGAGAACTGGACCCTCGATATTTTGAGGTCCTCGGGATCAAAAATGTCAATGAATCTGTTTTTCAGGAAGCCGATGAAGTTTGTGAATTATTGGTTCTTTCAAAAGGCTTCAAATTTTCGAGCGTTGATCTTTTTTCCAGCTTTTATCCGAGGAAGTGAATCACTTGGATAGGATTTACTCCTTCCAAGGCAAAACGAAGCTGATTGAAGCTTTGAATCACTGGGTTGGACTAGATGACACAAGCCTGCGAAGGATTATTCGTACCGCCGAAAACCTTGAAAAAACCATGCTCAGGTAGACTTCAGATCACCAGAATAGGTGAACAGGACCTCACCAGAAATCATATTTCTTTTTCAAGCACAATAGATTTGGAAACGGCCAGCGATTTGGTGAACGGAGTACCAAAAATCCGCAGCGTATACTCAAATGCACGCACAGGAAACGCAACTATTTCCGCACTGTACAAAGCCTTCTCCGGTCTGCTCGAATGGAAGGAAGAAATCGTAATGGAGTTAATATTTGTGATTAGATTCCCTTTTAAAACGTGTAAATTATACACAGGAACAATTATTTCCCGTTGCAATTCGTCTTGGTTTACAGTACGTGCTGATAACCTCAATTGCCCAGCACTGGTACCGCAAAAACCCTCAACGCCTCTGCGAACCAGATGCTGTCAACAAACTTGAACTATGTTTGTTTCATAATCGAAAAAAATTTTGCAAATTCTGTACTGTACATGCTTTTCTTTTCAAGATTTCACTGCAGGCATCCACATTGCAGGAGAACTGATGTTCAGAGCGGGGAAGGTGAACCTAGGTCACCGCGAAACCCTTTCACAAGTGATCAAACTTTCAGGGCTTTATACAAGCACTGCGTTTGCCTACCAGAATATGTTTGTCATGGTAAGTTATTAATACGCTCAATGCCTGAATTCAAAATTTATCATCAGTTCCAAACAGGACGAATCAGAACCTGAATATTGCAGTGAGCTGAAGAGACACATCCTGACAATGCCGGAGATTATCTCTATTCAAAATTCTGAAGCAATGAACAAAACAAGTAAGCTGGACGTACAGACATTTGCGCATTCCGCTTTGAACAAATTTCTACGTTTCAGTCAAGGCATTTTAGAATCATTGCCATATATATGCTAATTTACGCTGCGCCCTCATCAAGTAATTGATGCCAACCCCCGAAAATACAGTATCTGATAAATTAATGTTAACCTAATGCATATTTACAAAAGAAGCTGGCAACTACCATGTGGATCACTTACTTCATTCGAAAAGGCAGAAAATGTCAAGGAAGGCACATGCTCTTTTATAGTAAATGTCAACCACTGGTTTTGGGATTTACAGTAGCTGTAACAGGGGACACATTGTGCAAATAGATGAAAATCTACAGTTTGTTTTTAATCCTTGATGACATTACAAAAGTACTTTGTTTACACAAACAGGTCACCTGGATCACGACAACCAAGCTGAGCTGAAGGCATACATCAACCAGCTGAAAGCTAATGGAACGGCGGAAAAAACACGGGTGTACCTCCAAAGAATTTTTTCGGAACTGTCTGAGCTTACGCTGAAACTGCCGCAAAACGACGATTTCTTTCATGCACTGAAAAGCTTCCATCCACCTGATTGTTAATTAAAATAAACCAGCTTTGACCAATTGAACTCCACCTGAATCCCTGACTATCTGCTTGGATCCGAGCATCCATATAATATTCACCTGAGCGGTAGAAAAGTGAATGAAATGAAATCTCACTGAATACGGCAATCTGACTTTTGATTTAATAACAAACTCAATTCAGCATCAAGAGTTCTTTGTTAACAAGTGAACGTTGCCTAATCCAGTACAAAAATTTCAATCAAACTTTCCAGAGAAATCCTGGAAGGTCAACAATTGCACTTAATTGGTAGAGCCGGATGGTTTCCTGATTTTAAACAAAGAGAGCAAATCACAATAAAGGATAAAAGCCTCCATTGACTAATCAAAATTTATCAATTGCAGGGTACTTCATGAACAGGCGTAATGCGCGACTGCAAAATGCAGTGAAACACCACACACATGACAGCAGCTTTTTGTCTCTCCACTCCAGAGAACGGGTTCGATGCCGAGATTTGTCACATTCTTCAGCTTCTGTTGTACACCTGCAAATGCCAATTCATAAGATTCAGGACACCCAACTAAAGGAATGCATTGAATACTTCACCTTGCCGCATCAATGGGATCGCGCAATGAGGACTTGCGCACGCACAGAAACTCACATGCCCTACAATCACCTCAAATGTAACTACAATACATTGCAATAGAGTTCGTCAGGAATTCTTGCGTTGAAAATCATCCAAGAATTGCCTAAATTTTTCAAGAAGCTGCTGTGGCGTCTCGACAATGGGTACTTCGTAGTTTTGTGTCACATATATGCCAGTGTATACTCCAGCTCCATACGTGAAGAGGAAGCGCAGCATTTCAATCTTCTATAAAAAAATAAGAAGAAATGTAAGATCAATAATTTGAATTCACAAACAGCTTTGAACATCATACTGTACTCATCACAGAGACTTGGTTGGCTGTACTAGATGAAGAGTTACCCTCTCAATTTATCAAAAATCCTAGCGGAAATATGATATTTATTGAATCACTGAACATGATAACTTCTTGGATTGAAATTGGACCATGGCCTTCAACCTCTGGGGCTGCTCATAGGGCGCCACTCCCCCAACAACTCAACAACTATGTACACCGTTTGACAACAGTAACAATGATACCAGAAGTTGAAAAAAATTCAATACTTTTTCCTTTTTTCTTGGCCCTGGAGCACAGATTTCTTTTGTTGAATTCTTTGCTTTAGAGCAATGACAGTTTAAAGTTTATTTTGAGTTTCATTCAAATTTCAAGGTATCGTAGACTTAGTAAAGGAAGTTGGAAGATGATATCTAAATTTTAGAACTGTTTTTTCAAATTTGTTGTTTGAATTTATTTAAGAAACTCAACAAATATATGAAACATTCGAAGTTTATATGAATGGCTGGAAAACAAGTGGCTTCCAATTACAGTGTGGAATTTCTTCTGATTTTTATTTGTACAGGTGGTACCTTGCAATTTGACCTCCAGCAATTTGACCATCCTGTAATTTGACAGTCAATTTTGCTGGGAGGTCAACTTTTAATCCCACCAAGGCTCAGCAATTTGACCCACAGATACGGGCAAAAATGTCAAATACGGTACAATGTAGAAAGCATCGCATTTGAGGTTGCTTTCCAATTTGACCCTACTCCAGCAATGGATTAGGTCAAATTTAGAAGTTGCAATTTGACCCTAGTCCAGCAATGGATTAGGGTCAAATTGCAAGGCACCACCTGTATTTCCAGGCATGGTAGAATTTGTGAGGGACATTTCGAAGTTACCTTTTAAATTTTGAAAATATTTTTTTAATTTTTGTGGTTGAATTTACTTCAAAAACTCAACATCCATATGAAAAGTTTGATCATATTAATCAGAAGAAAAATCAAAAAACATTTTCAAGTTGATTTTTCAAGCCAACAGTTTTTCAAAAATTCATATACATGTTGAAACTTTGATACAAATTTTGAGATTTTCCGCAAAATTCAACCACAAAAATTCAAAAGACAGTTTAAAAATGAAATAAGAACTTCTAAATTTTCTTCAAAACGCCTATCATGTCTGGATACAAAAAAAAAATCAAAATACATTTTAAACTGTCATTCAACTCCACTTGTTTCCTACCAGTTCATATGAATTCTTCACTTTTCATATGCAGTAGACTTAGGTACCTTACAATTTGACCCTAATCCACTGCCAAACTAGGGTCAAATTGCAAAGCAGTCAAATTGCAAGAAACTTTCTTAAATTTAAAACATCAGTACAAATATGCAAAAAAATTGGTCAAAGCAGGTGGAATTGTGGGGCAAGGGTCAAATTGCAAGTCAACCTCCCTGAAAATTCAACCATCAAATTGCAGGACAGTCACATTGTGGGAGGTCCAATTGCAAGTTACCACTTGTACATGTTGAGTTTCTTGAGTACATTCAACCACAAATATTCAAATGAACAGTTCTAAAATTTTGATATCGGCTTCTAAACTTCCTTCACAAAGTAAATATAAATAAAATTATATATAATTTTGAAATATAGATTTGAAGCCCTTATACTTTCCCCAAGTCATATGAATTTGGAAACTGTTGTGGTAAAAATTTCAGGGTTGTTGAGAAAATTAAGTCACAAAATTTAAAAAACAAAAGGAATCTTCAAAAATTAAATCATTCCTTGCAAATTTCCATCACAATGTATTCCATAATAGGAAATAAAAATGGAATGGAAAGCTATTTTTCATGAACCAATTTTTTTCCGTTGATGCATTCAAATTTTAAAACTGTATGATGATCAAGATTTCTAATTAATGTAGTAGATTAATGCATGTAATTAATGTATGTAATCTAATAAATGTATGTAGATTTCTAATTAAGTTCAGTCACAAAAATTAAAAAGAAAAGTAGCAACTATGTTTTCAATTCAGAAAATCCCAGGTATTGTATCGTACTTCGTTGTGATGAAATCGTATTATGCAATCAAAAATCTTTTTAAATGCAATTGTAAAAGCTTCAAATAAAATGGTCAAGAACATTATAACTGAAATAATCAAATGATTCCTACTGGAATGTCTACAGAACTCCATCAAACTTTTACCAAATTGAACATATGTAATATTTTACATTCACAGTGAATTCTTTTGTCTGAATACATCCATCCACAGTAAGAAAAACTCGTCAAAATATGTATATATTGTACATGAATTCTCATGATTCTGAAGCTGAATTCTGTTCCAATCACAAAATTGTATTTTGCCTCATATTCAATCTAGCGTGGATGATGTCAGAGAAGCAAACAAATAATCACAGTAAATGGGATTTCATGCTCTGTATAGCAAAGGAACAATTCTGAAGAGAAGTCATGGGACCTCTGCAGTCATAAGGTTTGGTAAACAATTTCGTTTTATAATTTTTAGGAGCAAATGTAGCTTTGACAAGAAATCCCAGAGTTATTCAGAGTATGCAGAAAATTTCAGCCACATTGCACACAAAACAAATGATGCCATACATTCCATACATGCATTGAATAATAATTCCCTGGCACTGAGAAGACTTTATACACCGTCATTCTCCATCAAGCACAGCACATAAATACTGGGAATTTTTGAAGTCATTCATAACCGAAGTTGAAGGAGGGAGTGGCGTTGGAAGAGGATAGACCAGCAAGGTAGCCGCGCCCAAGGAAACCAAGCACTTAAAGCCGCGGCCAAATTCAAAATCGCGCTGGAGGCTACGGTCCACCAATGGAACCTCACGATGACGACAAGATGACCATGTAACCCGGAGGACATTGGGACTTCAAGCAATTCGGTGGACTTCACAGTGAACCTCACTACAATCTGGCTGGTTGCCTTTAGCACCACTGACTTCGACTATGGACCAGATTTTACTTTCCATTCCTTAATTGATGACTTGAGCTAATCGCTCAAATAAACGGGCACTAGTGAAGGAGGGGTGACCCACCGAAAAGTCCACGCGGTCTGGGGTGTCAGTTCCCCTACACTAATGCAAATAAACTTTCTGTACCATACTGCTGATCGGCACTAATCACGAAAGCTTCCTGGAACACTGTAGTGGACCCTAGCCTCCATGATGAGCTCGCCGACTTACAGAATCTAACCGGAACAACGACGCCCAGCGCCGCCATGTTTTATTGCCGAAAGATCTCTACCTGTGACACAGCGTTCTATGAATGCTATGAATGCTTGAGTCCCCACCGATGAACATGAATCCAGCGAAGTAGAAGGCAATTACGCTATAAAAAAAAACTACGCATTACATAATAAAAAGTGTGCAAGTTGAATGACTACTGATCTTCATAGAAGGCCGGGTATAACATCACGTAAGTTCACCCGGTCAATGCAAGTGGGCATTGAATTTTTGTCTTCAGTCTCATACTGTACCTCTTCCCATTGCATACTATACTTAGAAAGGATGTACAGTAATGTACAATAGTTTCAGTTTGGCAATCAGTAATTTTGTTGCTCTATCTATTCTGTTTTTTGTTTGCTTTAGACAAACATTAGGCATGAAGAGTTTCGCGCAGTACGGTAACTCCTCGGGTATCAGAAGCTGGCACGCTGGGTTGGTTTCCAGCGCTTTTAATTTGGAGTACCTCATGTGCCAGCTGCGATTGAGTAACCTGGGCATGTTTGTTGCGCTCAAGGTGAGTCGTTTTCATGGTCAGGTACAGTCGCCCTACATGTGCGTGCCCGCAAAGGGTGGACATGTGTGTAGGGCAGGACTATCCACCAGCTAGGCAGTAAACTGTTCCAATAGTTCAAAGATGTGCCCTTTTCCTACCAGGGTTCCGCGTGGTGTATGTTTATTGTTATTAGATGTATCACGTATGTGTTCAATTTCAGGCTAACTTGGGTTTATTAATCTCTACTTACCTTAGAGCGCTCACGTGTTGTAAATCGCCAGTTTCCTGTGTTCCAGCAGATCAGTGATTTTCTCGGTAGCCGTCTCGCTCAGATGGTGAATTGTTGCAATGGCCTTAATCGAGGGTTTCGGCGATGAGGTCCTTTGCATCTTTGCGCTAGTTTTTGTGATCATGGTTGCTGCTGTCGTGTGGGCCTCCACTTCTGTGTCAGACCGGCCGCGAGCAGCTGTGGAATTGAGTGATCCCGGAGTTCGCTCTAGTGTGAATCCCCTTCTGCTTATGTCGGATGAACACCTACTCGGTGGGGCTGTAGGTGATATACCAACATCAGAATCACCCGGGAATCAAAGTGAAAGTAATCCGGCAACTGGTGAACCTGAAGTCGGCCCAGAAGCAGAACCATCACGTCCGGAAGATGACGTTGGTTCTCACCCAGACGCGATCAAGATAAAACTGAAGTACGTAAATGATTCTGATAAAAGCGTAAGTGGACGCTTGGGAGAGAAACTCTCTGATTTCAAAAGGTGAGTTGTTTCTTGAAATCGCGAGATTCTTGCATTTCGATTTTTGCGTTGAATTTTGCAGAAGAAATTTCAGACCCGACATAACTGCCGGAAAGTTTGTTCGCCTGATATTCCAAGGGAGGTTGCTTTCAAACGACGATGACACGTTGGCGCAACATGGATTATTTGATAACTGTGTGGTCCACTGCCACGTTTCAAATAATCATCCGCGGGCGCAACAACCCCAAGCTTCGGTCGATGCAACGCATCCGGCTTTTCATCATTTCAATGACGCCGCTATCCTGGCTCAAGGAGAGTTTGAAATTGAGCTTGGTAATTGGATGATGCCTGTAGGAGGATTCTTGTTGAGTATTCTCTGGGCGTACTGGTACCAGTTCGGACACTTCTTCAGCTTTCTGGCCACCATTTGCCTCACAGTTCTCACGGGACTGTTCTGCTCAGTGCTGTTGGGCGTGTACGGTAGCCTCCGAACGGGAAGCGAAACCAGGGATGAAAATGCTGCGGAAGAGCGCAATAATAACCCCACTCTTGTTGGACTTTGGAATTTGAACTTACCTTTGCCAAATTTCATGCGGCAATACGTTGGTTCTGTACCCGCTGAAGCGCAACAAACTGCAGAGCTATGAATGCAATAATGTAGGATCCATTGACGGCCTCGTTACCATTCGGATGCTGTTCGGTTCTTATGCCCTAGTCCCGTCTCGAATTCCCTTTTCAAACCAGTGTGACTCCAAATTAGTGAATAATTTATCTTCACGGCTGTACGGTGGACATTTGATGAACCACAACACGAGAATAGTTTCGGGTTCGCTCTTTCGCGTATTTCTTTCGTAAGTTACGAAAATAATGCGGAATTCTATAGTTTATTCGAATTTTCCGTCATCGTTGACGTCTGCATTTCCAAATAGCTTGATTGCTCCTAGAAATTATTCAACCTTTCAAACAAGAGTGCTGTTGGAACTCTTCGGCGGATGATGATCCCCGTGTTCTCGAAGTCCGTGGTTACGCGTGCGTTGAAGTTAGATTCAATCCAGGGAATTTTTTCGAGCCATGGAGACTGTGCAGCGCTCTTCGTTTGCTGATTTCTGGCTTGGAAACAATTTTTTTATTTGAATTTCATGGGTCTCCGGGACCTGAGAAGCGTGATATTGCTAAGGAAGCGTGTTTGTTTCTTTTCGTTTTTGTATGAGTTGATTAAAGACTTTAGTTGACTCCGAGTTCCTGGCTTCAGAGCTGAGTTTTCCCGGGGTAAATTCTGAAGAGGCTCTTCTCGCTTTGCAGTTTTGCTGCGTCTTCGTGGAAGAAACTTGAAGAAGAATCAGAAATTACGAAACATAAATGTCTATTGAACTCAAGAAGCAGAAGTGGCTGTGCACGAAAAAGGATGAATCGTCCTTATTGATATCAATGGGCGAAATTGAAAATTGTTGGAAGGTCTGTTAATTATGAAGTGATGGTTCTTCCACGAAAGGCCCAGAATGCTTTTACTACTGACGGGAGCAATTTATCGTTGAAACTAGACCTATAATCCGGGCTCGATGGCTTGATTCCCAAAAGCTCTCCTTTGAGTCTCTACCGAAAATCTTCGTGTCTTTTCAATATCAAAAATAGTTTCCTTTTTCAGAGTGTGGCTAGCCATTTTTTCGCTTTCCCTTTCGAATTTTCCTGGTTCAAATCCGTATGAATCGAAATCTTCGCTGAAGTGGAAGCAGTATGGAAGAATATGCACGGGAACCATGGTAAGTTGAGATTTTAATTTTGTGCAGTGATTTTATTTCATCTGTTTTGCAATTTTCTCCAGCCCGTGGCGCATTGTTGATGACTGTGGTGGGGCTTTCGCTATGGGATCCATCGGTGGCTCACTTTTTCAAGTGTTCCGTGGATTCAGGAATGCCCCTAGCGTGAGTGCAATATTTTTTTACGAAGTTTATTTATTGTTCAAGCTCATATCAGGCCATCAATTCTAAAGGTACTGCTTCGTTTTATTGTACTAACGTAGTTGTGGTCTAATCTCCCTCCACTCCCGTAGAGGTTCCGCATATTATGTGAACGTAGTTCAGTTAGTTTTTGTTCTGATTGCTTTGGGATTCAAGTGAATAAGGCTGTGCCAGCATTATGTCAGGGAGTCGGTTTTTGGAGAGAGGAGAAGAATCAATGTTTTTCCCAAATCCCGCTGCTATACGTCGCCGTGTGTGATGTAATGAGTATCTTGACTGATCTCGGTGATGAAATTCTGTGTAAAAACGGTTCATTCATTTTAAATTATTTTTAATCATGATAATAAATTTAATTTGCTTCTAGCTCAGGGAGAACATCCACAGTTACCAATAAGCTTAGATCAGTCCGAATCTTTTCTTTGTCCGTGTAAGTGATCTGCAGATTTTCAGCGCGTTGGCTTGAGATAGGTTCTTTTTGTCCGGAAACCCACGATGTTTCCAAGTCCACCCATCAGAGAAAGGGAAAAATTATTCACTCTACGCAAGTTTCTAGTCGAACAAATTCAGATGAGAAAGTAAAAAAGTTGCATAATCTTATGTAATGTGCGCAAGTAAAGCTGATTAGTCGAGACTCAAGATTGACGTTGATTCCATTGGTAGTATGTGTTAATTTTTAGAAGAGTCCTTTGATTTACCAGGGCATGAACCGTCGACTGTTGGGCAGTTTACTGGCTGTGAAAGAGCGTGCACCGATCATTGGTGGTAGCTTTGCCATCTGGGGAGGAATGTTCACAACGTTGGACTGTTCCCTTGCTCACATGAGAGGAAAAGAGGATCCATGGAATTCTATTATGAGTGGAGCGGCAACAGGAGGCATTCTTGCAGCTCGCAGTACGTGTCAAATACCGATCAATACGATGTTATGTTGTCTCGTAAGCGCGGTATTCAGTTTTTCCCTCGTAGCGCTTATGAATCAGTGAATCGCCACCCCTGACTTCGGTTTGTGACTCACAAGTTTCTCAGGCCTTCAGGAGTTTGGGACCCACTGATAATTACAGTGAACTGACTTAGCACTTCAAGTTGGAACTTAAGATTATCCATTGACTAGATTTCAAAGATTCAATTGGCTATCACAAGTTCTGGAGCATCTTCCGCAAAATTAGGCATCGTCTGCTGAGCTAGTTCAATCCAACAGAGTTGGATTTTCTCTACGAAGATCTTGTCCACAAAGATTTTCTCTGTATAATTAATCCTTGTTAGGTCACAAATAGGGTCCTCTGCCAATATTGTAGAGGTCATCTGCAGCAAAATTCTCTCCACAAGGAATTTTTTTCGGTTCCCTGGAATTCCGTTGCAGAGAATCCACCTGTAACTCAGTTCCATTCCACGTTTAGGGTTGAGGAACTTCATGCAGATGACCTCTGATCTAATTTGACTGTAATTCAATTTGTCGAGAAGCAGTGAAGTTGAGGAATACATTTGTGAAAAGTGAAAACATTGGCCTGGGGACTTGAAGTTGTGTACTGTTTAACGGAAAAGAGCCCCGATTTTCCGAGAGTAGAAAAAATGCATAAAAGATAAAACCGTCCTACCCCTGTGAATAATTCTGGAGTTCGTGTTACCTTTCTAAATTTTCTAGCTAAGTCAGACGTAGTACATTTTTCGCCTGGATTCATCTTGCTCGTAGGTGCATTCCGATTCCCTGCTGTTCGATAGGTTGTTCAAGTGATTTAATGAAGTGCAGGTATCTGAAGTTGCATCCACCGCAAAAATCGTGGTAAACATCTGTATGAAGATATTTTGAACAGTTTTTTAATCGTTCTCGATTCTTTTTTTTTTTTTCTTCAGATGGCCCAGCTGCGATGGCAGGAAGTGCCATCATTGGTGGCGTGCTCCTTGCCCTTATCGAGGGTATTGGGATAATGTTCACACGCATGTCCGCAGAGCAGTTTAAGCCAATGAACCCGCAGATGGAGGAAGCTCAACAACTAGGTACACCGTTTGGACAACAGCAGCAATACCAGTAGTTTTAAAAAAATTCGATTCTTTTTTCTTGACCCGCGAGCGCAGATTTATTTTGTTGAATTCTTTGCTTTGGAGCAATGGTGTGCTCATTGTTAGATTGAGGGTAGGTGATCGCGAAACACGCGTGGACGGTGATTTGCGCGATTTGTTTTGGCATTGAGTCGAGTGTGTCTCGAAAGATTAAAGCTTTTTGGATTGGTCGATGAGGAAAGCAGTCGCGAATGATTATTTGTAAAACAAGGAAAAACCTTCTATCTACTATCCGCGCTTTCGCGCAATTTCTAAAATATGTTCTCTTTACAGGATTGTTTCCTGAGTATATGAACAATGAAAGCTGATGCATGGACTTGGATTGCATGCCCAGTCGTTCAATCAATTCCACGATTTCTATTATACCCGTTATTCAATTGAAGTGTTCTGTTTTGAAAGCTGATGGAAATTTTCGTCGTTGAAACCCCAATCCATTCCAAGATGAGTTAATTAACTGTGAATTGATTGATTCGATTCTTGTGATGCGTTTCTTCGTTCGACCAGCACTCAACAGCCTATCTGAAGAATTGAGATAACAAATTTTTCACTCCCAACTTTTCTGATCGGTCTGCCATATTTTATTATACGGGAATTATTTTTAATGAAAGATTTAGCTTCATTTCCCACGGTTCACCTGGATTAATTTAAAAATTTTTGTGAAGGTACAGAAGTAATCCCCGAAGTAATTTCTTTCAAGCATAAGAATAAAAGGCCCTCTTTCCGACGTTGCATTTTGCTTTTGATCCAATAAAATACAGTACTTCTTTGAAGCCAAATGCCACCCTACGATGTTCTCGAATTTCTTCGAGCACTTCAAAAATGGGCACGATATCTTCATTACATGAAGAGTTGATTTATCATTCAAATTGCCTGTATTCCAACCAGTGAAAATATTTCTGCTCTGCCACACATAAAAATCTCAAGAAACCAGACCTGTTACGGAGCATGCCGACGTTTTTGTGAAAACGCACTATTTTTTTTCTGGCAAGAACGTCGATCTTTTCCTGCACATCAGCAAAAAAGGTGCACCTGATTAAATTTTGTGGTCCATGACCATGTCCACTGTTACGGATTGATGTGGAAAACATTCAAGTTCCATTTGTTGTTCAGATCAGAAGGAATTTTAAGTATGTCTGCACATAAAGGCCAAATGGGATTCGCATTGAAAATCAATTGGAAAGGTGTTCCATCTGCAGAAATTTACCGTGAATAAGAACACACTCATGCATGAGGACATTGATTATGCTGCGGCATATGTCGAACAATATTTACACTGTAAATTCCCATGCACACCCGAAGTATGGTCCATTAAAATTCAGTGTATGGATAAATAGAAGACATGCAAGCTGTCCGGCAGGTCTATGTACACTGATAATAATTTTTAACGATTGCTCTCTCGATTAACAGCTACCTAGAAAAAAAACATCTCATGGGTTCGAAGGTAGCCCAGGTGACAAATGACCAGATTATATGGCTACCCTACAAACGGAAATTCGAAATGCTGACGCAGGTACTGTACTGTAATAATTTTTCTTAGCATCTTAACTTCGGACTTCAGATTGTAATGCTTTGTACTTTTCGCGAAGTCTTGAGGGTTTTCTGCGCGAAACTCGTATATGTCGTAGTTCTTCAAGCTCCTATAAGTTCTACGAGGTACGTTTTACATTTGTCAAACCTGTTAGACAACTACGGTACTGTATAGTACCTTGCTTCGGAACAGTGTTTTACCGTACTCCTCACGCAGTGATCTCGCTTACTCTCGACGCCGACTTTCTGCTAAAATTGCGTGTTCAGGCATGTTGCCGCATGTTCAGAGAGCGACAACGGCGGTATTGCAGGTCGCGTAGGAGTCCATGGAGCTTTATTTTTGAACCAATCAAAATCAGCTGAACGTTTCTCGTGTTCACGTATCTTCGATCTTTTGATCACTTCTTGTCCGCCGGTGAAATTTGCAGTACAGTGTAGAACTCATTGCTCGCGCGAACCTTAAATTTCCCTAGACGTTCGTGTTTAAAATTTTGATTGCAAATTTCGTTCATCAAGCTCGTTCATCTAGTCATTCGTTCACTTTGAAGTGGCTTTTACGTGCCGCGATTATCTGTTGCTCATTTGACTCTCTTGTTGATAGGAAAAAATTCATTGAACGCGGGTGACTGTTCATCTTCTGTCGAGCCATTATTATGGAGGAAATCGGTATTGTGATTCCTGAGAGGGTAAGCATTATTTCTTGTACTTCGTGTTTTCCTTTGCGATTAAGAAGCTCTTATCTCGTTTCATTTTTATTGGTAACATTTATCCCGCGAAGGAGGAAGGTGTCGAGCTACCGAAGAAAGAAGCAGTATCCTGTGGGATGTTCTCTGATGCGGCCGATGCGGATGATCTTTACTCCCGTTACAAGGTTTTATATCATATCAAGTTTTCCTGAGATCATTATAATTCTTTAGTTTGTGTGCACCCATCATTCTAGAAACTGCAAAGACATCTACAATTCCTCGCAGTGCAAGAGGAGTATATCAAGGATGAACAACGAAACTTGAAGAAAGAGTTTTTGCACGCTCAAGAAGAAGTGAAGCGGATCCAAAGTGTTCCATTGGTTATTGGGCAGTTTCTCGAAGCGGTGGATCAGAACACCGCGATTGTAGGAAGCACGACTGGTATGTCATATGACTACATCGAGAGAATTTTGTTGGACATTTTTCGTGCTTTCCAGGATCGAATTATTTTGTTCGAATCTTGTCAACCATTGACCGAGAACTCCTCAAGCCGTCTGCGAGCGTTGCGTTGCATAAACATAGTAACGCCCTGGTGGATGTTCTCCCCCCGGAAGCGGATTCTTCCATTTCTATGCTTCAGGCCGGCAAGTTCACGAAATTATAATATTTGCCATCCGTTATGGGGCAGTACGACAAGTAATTCTCTCCTCAGACGAAAAGCCTGACGTGAGTTACGCAGATATCGGTGGCATGGACATCCAGAAGCAAGAAGTGAGGGAAGCCGTGGAACTTCCTTTAACGCACGCGGACTTGTACAAACAAATCGGAATTGACCCTCCACGCGGTGTTCTCATGTATGGACCACCCGGTTGCGGCAAGACCATGCTGGCTAAAGCTGTTGCCCATCATACTACTGGTAACGATTTTCGTATAGACGCGATTTTTCTTCGAGTATCATTCCACATGCAAGACTTGTCCTCTCCGCGTAGACGAATGCGCGTATCAAGTTCTCTCTGATGCCACTTCTTCTGGGTTTCTCCTTCCTGCGGGAAACTTTCAAGGTTTAATCAATGTCGGCCGACTCTAGTACAGTATATCCAGAAACTTAGAAACTTGAAAAATCACTTCGGTCGAATGAAACCCGACGTTGGAGTAAACCGAAATGTGTTCCTTACTTTTATGAGAGCGACATGTGGAAGATAAATGTGTGACTGAAGCATGCAGATGTGGTATTTTGTCGTGCGGAGTACCTCAGAGGCGTCTGATCAATCCACGTTGAATATTGAATATCATTCGGTGATTGAACCTTTGTTATCCGTATGCAGCGGCTTTCATTCGAGTGGTTGGATCCGAGTTCGTTCAAAAATATCTTGGAGAAGGTCCGAGGATGGTGAGGGATGTGTTCCGATTGGCGAAGGAAAATTCTCCGGCAATCATTTTCATCGATGAAATCGACGCGATTGCGACAAAGCGTTTCGATGCTCAAACTGGCGCCGATCGAGAAGTGCAACGTATTCTGCTCGAACTGCTTAATCAAATGGATGGGTTTGACCAAACGACGAACGTGAAGGTGCGTTACTTTTTTTTTCGATGCTTCACAGTGCCGATTGTGACCATGTGCTGTTGTTTCGAAGGTTATTATGGCAACGAATCGAGCTGATACTCTGGATCCAGCCTTGCTCCGTCCTGGTCGCCTGGATCGAAAGATCGAGTTCCCGTTGCCAGATAGACGGCAGAAACGTCTGGTTTTTGGGACCATAACAGCCAGAATGAATCTCTCCGACGAGGTTGATTTGGAGGAATATGTTGCCAGGCCAGACAAGATTTCCGGTGCTGATATCAATGCAATTTGTCAAGAGGTAGTATTTTACTTTTTTAACCTATGAGGTTCAGTATTGAATTTCAACTCTCAGATTTTTGTTCGAATGAAGATACAGTACATGTTTCGATGTGGTTCATTCCCAGGAATTACTTCCTGTCCACATAATTGATGAATGATACGCGAGTAAATAATCTCTCCAGGAATTTTTCAGCGAACTTTCTCTAGTCCTGGCAGAAATCTCGTTTTTTCTTACTGAGTTCCTCTTCAATGGAATTTTCTTGACGATATAATTATGTCTCCCTCAGGATGGGGTACTGTAATTGACTTTTTTTCTTTTCGTGTCCGATCATTACCGATACGACTAGTGCATCACAGTATTTTGAAGCCTGAAATTGAGCGTGAATGAAGGAATGTTCGCGTTTCTTTTTCTCTTCAGGCCGGAATGCACGCAGTTCGTGAAAACCGCTATGTGATCTTGCCGAAAGATTTCGAGAAGGGGTATAAGAACAACATCAAGAAGGACGAGGCAGAGCATGAATTCTATCGTTGAAAGTTCCCTGTGCGTCTCGAAAACAATATTTCATTTAAATATAACTGATGTCTTTTGTGTCGTTTTTCCTGTTTATTTTTTGTGGTTTATCTTCTGTTTTAAGAAATCTTCCGGCTTTTCAGACCTCTTTCTTCTCTGTGGTTTTAAGTATGTTGATAAAAGTGAAAACCCTGACGGGAAAAGAAATAGAAATCGACATCGAGCCGAACGACAAAGTAGCTAGGATCAAAGAACGAGTAGAGGAGAAAGAGGGAATCCCGCCGGCCCAGCAACGTCTCATCTTTTCGGGGAAACAAATGAACGACGACAAAACTGCGGCCGACTACAAAGTCACCGGCGGATCCGTGCTTCATCTCGTTCTTGCTCTTCGCGGCGGGGAATGATACGAATCATTCCCTAGCGTTTCGTTTTTCCAACATCCTTCACGCCGAGTCATTAAACTGCTTGCTTTTGAATCTCATTTATGAATTCAGAATAGATCTTTCTCCTGCTGATTCAACTGCAGTGTACCAATTTTGTTCGCTGTATTTTTTTCAGGCTCTTTTCGTGCGTGAAAATAAACTGATGGCGATGCGCAGAATCACCTCAGTGTTTTTACGGACATTGACTAGACCTGCGATCGCGAATCGCCGGATATTTGTGTCGCGTATTACCGAAAATACATCAAGAACTTTTCTCACTACCAGCCGGTTTTATGCGGAGAAAAGTGAAGTCGGCCGGCTGGAACGAACTCTGAAACTAGAGTTTACGTGCAAAATTTGCAGCGAGAGAGTGTCAAAATTTATCTCCAAGCTGGCCTATGACAGAGGAATCGTGATCGTCAAATGCCCGGGCTGTGAGAATTTGCATCTCATTGCTGACCGGCTTTGTTGGTTCAAACATCTCGAAGGAAGAGACATAGAGGAGTTCTTGAAAGAGCGAGGAGAGGAAATAAGGAGATCATTGCCGACCGAGGAAGTAGTAATTGAATCCCCGTTTGAGACACCCAAGTTGAGTCCGGGAAATACGTGAAAATTTCTTCGAAATTATTATTTTTTACTTACCGTACTTCCGTGTTGAGCTTTGATCGTTTTCAAGATCGTTCGGGAAGTGGTTGTTATGATCAATTTCGATTGCTTATAGAAGTTCGTTTTTCAGCAGACGGCGGCACATTCGCAATGGGAACCGTCCTTGCATTGGAGCGTTGTAATGAGATTTTCGATTTCGAACACCAAGTGTCTCGTTGAATGACGAGGCTATTGTTTTTTTCCCCCTTGCGTTTGTTCAGGAGTACAGAACAATAATTATTTTTTATCCAGTCGCGTTGAAACTGGAAAAGTTGCCGCAATGTGACCGCAATGAAGCGTGTATTTCCATGGAATTGAATCATGCGCTGTCTTCCTTCGGTTACATGCTGAGGGGGGCATGACTGATTCCCGTTGACATGGTGAGTGGGAAGTTGTTCCTTCTGAGTGCATTATCTGTTTGTGCCAGATGTTAGAAAATTTTGTTTTTATGGAACGAATTCTTCAAAATTCGTTGGCATCATGTTGAAGTTCTGTTTTAAAGAGTAAACTTCACATTTTCGTCCAATTTTTGAACCAGAACGTGAAGATTTCATTTTAAGCCGTATTCCCGAAGTGTTAGTCCTCGCATTCCAACAGAAATATTTTATGTCAATCTATGTGGTTCAATTTAAATTTTAAATTAGTTGGTCTAAAACTCGAAGTGTGATCGAGGTTGACTGAGATTTGTACATTACTGTCTAAAAATGTTAGTGGGTAGATATTTTCTTTGAGCTAATCTTACGGCGAGGTCATGTCTTTTCGGGGCGACATGGAAAACGCAATTATTTTATTATTCGATATTTCTTATCGCGTTGTGAGGTTTTTATGTTCATAAGAATCATGGTATATTTCTGGTATTCATGAAATTTACGATTCTTTACTCGTTTTCCATTCTTGGCAGGTGATTCATCGGGCAATGGCAGTTGACGCAATGCAGTGCGGAGTGCTTTTTCTCGACGACACGACTTCCACATTCGCACTTCCGAAGAAAGCCCGCGGCCAGGCGTTATTGGATCTCGTTTTTCGGCATTTAGATCTCGTGGAAAGGGACTATTTCGGGTTGAAAATTTGCAAGTTGTCGGAAAAATCGGATGCTGGGCTCCGATGGCTGGATCCGAGGAAGATTATTCGCAAACAGGTAATTATCGCGCTTGTATTTTGCCTTAAACTAGTTTGGATATGCGATTAGACATGGCGAAGATTTTTTCCAAAATTGTTTCCCTGGGTACCGTAAAATGTCTAAAATCTCTTAACAATACCGTTATAAAAATTTTGTAGTACAACATTTTTTAAAATCCCGACAGACAGCTTATAGAGCTCAGTTTAAAGAATCTCGTTACAGCAAAATTCCTAACTCCTGTATAACAAACTTTTTTGATGAATGTTCAATAGATTCTCCTGGTAGAAATTTTCTGACGGAGGCAGGCACAGTCTGAAATTTCTGATCTTGTAGCATGGATGGAAGCTGTGATCTATGACAAAAATAATTTTTAGTGGTTCCACATATCATCCTCCCAGAATGAATAGATTGGTGCAACTGATGGACTGTATCAGTGAAGCTAATTTTTTCAGATCGCTCAGTGTTCAAACTGTAGTAAAAATCTGAGAATGCCATAAGAAAGCGAGATTTAATTGATTATAGGCAGGTCTAAGGGTGACAATTTTCCCAGTCATCAATTTTGAAAATCTCATTTTAACAAATTATTCTGTATGAGTGTATAACAAACTTTTTCGTGAGTCCCCATGAGTTTGTTTGTATTGGAATACGATTTTTACTGTATTTAGATCGTTTTTCGAGCATCCCGGGTGAATGAAAGGGTTTTAGAAATTTCACCATTTGATGAGTTTTCCTACTCGATTTTACACCGCATCAGTTGAATCAATTGTATGCTTGAAGTTTCTCCCGTTTTTCTAACCGTTGGTCAATTTTTTTTAGATCCCAGAAGGAGATCCACTGGAATTTCACTTCAGAGTGAAGTTTTTCGTCGACGACCCGCGCACGCAGCTGCAGGAAGAATACACTCGTTACCTGTACGTTCTTCAACTGCAAAAAGAAATCCATAACGGGTCGTTGCCGTGTCCAACGAGCGTAGCTGCGAATCTCACGGCTTGCGCCCGACAATCGGAACTTGGAGATGCCCCTTTGATTGATGAAAGTCCGGTCACCAGTCTTCAGCTCATCCCCGATCAAAACACGGACGTGGACCGTGTTGCTGTAGAACTCCATGAAACCATGCGAGGCTTGACCCCCGCGGAAGCTGAGCTCAAATTCCTCGACCAGGCCAAAGAGTTGGACTTGTACGGAGTGGAGTTCCACGATGCCTGGGATTGGGATCGGAATCCGGTCCAAATGGGAGTCGCCTCCAAGGGCCTGTATCTCTATAAGAATTCCAAAAGGCAGAGCTTTTATTCCTGGGAGTCCATCATGAAGCTTTGTTTCAAGCAACGGGAGTTCTTCATTGAGCTGTCTCGTGATGAAGTGGTTTTCACGTTGACTTGTTACAGGTTAGCACTCAAGATTCTTCGTTTTCCTTTCTAAGAATATGCTTTTCTGTATAAAACCGGTTCCAGTCGCATGCTTTCAACATTTTCATCCCTCTAAGAAAGGCATTATTGTATGTCGTATTCCACAGCGTAGAATCTGAAGCAGAATACAATGCGGCAGATTAAGCAGAAGTTCGTTGTATTTCTCCTGTGGCGAGAGTCATCTTAAATCAAGTGTTTGTATGAGGGATGATTCATAAGTTTTGAAAATTTTTGAAATAGTTCCAACAGAATTTCAACAATTTCAAACTTTTTTCTTACTCCCATAGCTCCAATTTGGGAACAGAATTTTCCGTCATTGAATTTTTTTTTTTTTTACGAAAAAAAAATCATCCTAAAAATGCATTGCAGCCAACGACTTCTTGCAGTTCCCAACGGTGAATAATGATCTGAAAGACATTGATTTTGAGGACACTGACAGCCTCATTTCCGTCGTCAAAAAATCGCTTGATCAACTAGCGCAGTTATAAAATTTTCGCACTGTTTTTGATCATTGGGTTTATGTTATCGCATGAAACATGCCTTGAAATTGGCAGAGACTGCGTTGAACAGCAGTGAAGTGTTGCTAAATAATCATATTGGGGCAATTCTAGTAAAAACAAAAATTTGGAATTTCTGAAATTGGATCTATTTCAAAAATTTTCAAAACTTTATTAACCGACCCTCGTATTTCTTGTTTATACAGTACTTTAATTATTCAAAATTTTAAGGAAAAGTGTGTAAAAAAGTATGTCTCGGCCAAGAAGGAATCTTTCTGATGAATGTTTTTCCAGAAAGGCTCGGCGCTCTCAGAAAATGACTGCTTCGATCAAGGAAGTATGGAGAGACCGTGATCTTTGAAGCTACTGTTTTTTTAAACTTCATCGTAGTGTTGAGGATGTGTTTCAATTTGATCACGAGTACTTGGAAGGAAATTTCTGCGAAGATTTTGGAAATTACCCATTCCCGAGGGAAACAAGAACCGTTGCGCATAAGGAAGGAAACGTTTTTTTTTTTTTTTTCGCCGTGCGCAATAAAAATTCTTATCGACAGCGCCTGTACGCCACTGCTGTGAACTGTGTGCTGTTCCCTGTAATTCCAATGCGAACAAAGGAACGAATGAATGAATGAATCATCTGGTGTTCTGGCTAATTTAAACTTCATTGTCTATGACTCATTCTATTTTGAAGGTCGTGTAAAGACCTGTGGAAGAGCTGCGTGGAGCATCACACGTTTTTCCGGTCCTTGCGTGAACTCAATCCGGATCCCGTAAAAGAAGCGTCCGTGCCACGAGTCCTTTTCCATCCCTCGCTGCGTCGCCTGCCTTTCATGTCCGGTTCCAAGTTCCGGTACACGGGGAAAACCGCGTTGCAAGCCTTCGAGGAATCCCGAAGCCGGGCCCGGAACGACAAGGCGTTTGTGCGGTCTTTCAGCAAGTACGTGGTGAAGCGCAACGGAGCCCTGCGTTGTCTCGCCCAAGAAACTCCGCAAGTCTCTGCCGGTTCCGTGTCCCCATGTGCCAACAAAAAATTTCACCAGCAACAACTACCTCAACGTCGCAACTCGCTTCAACTTCCTCTCGACGTGCCGAAGCAGCTGTGGAGTTTGCCAAAGAAGTTTCGTAGTAACCCGAATTCCCCGCAGCGATCCATCAATTCTTCCTGCAAAGACAGTGTTAATGGATTAGTCACTATTATGATGAAGCCCGATGCGCAAGGAAGGTTCGGATTCAACGTCAAGGGCGGCGTCGATAAAACCATGCCGGTGATAGTTACCCGAGTTGCTCCGAATACTCCTGCCGACAAATGCTATCCCAGGCTAAACGAAGGCGATCAAGTAAGTTTTAATTGCGAGTGATTTATATACTACAGCGTGGCCTCGACATGCGGACGTGATTAGTGCTCTAACCTTGTCTCTATGATGTCCGAGTGTCCGTATTTTGGATAAAAATAATTCCAAAGACTTCGATGGGAAAATACTAAATTGGTTCTAATGTTTATCAAAAATTAGGAATACTAATACTCAAAAACTTGAGTAAAATTTTGTTTTCTCAACTTCAAGATACAGAAAATAACTATGCAGAAGAAAACAATCACAGAATCTGATCTCTTAAGATTAGAAGAAGCAAAAAAACAAGAACAGGTCTTGCAAGACACCTGATTAAAAAAAACTCTGAAAGATGAAGCACAAATTAGCTGTTTTCGATTATCAGGTCTTACAGTACTGTACAATAATTCATATCATGAAATTCTTTTTAACTTTTGTCAATACAAGTTTAACCTGGATAATTGAGACATCCTTAAGTCAAATGTGTTTCACGTCCACCTCCGAATTTCCTCAGAAACAATGAAAAATCTCTCGAACTCTAAAGTTTTCCTCCTCAAACCTCCACAAATCTAATTTTCTGCGGGCCTTTAGGCTATTATTTTGTTGACACAGGGAAGAGAAAAACACTAAAAAATGTAACTTGATGCATTTGGTAAGGAAATTAAAGACTGATTGTGCAAATGAATCCTTCCTAGTTCAACATCCTGTCAACTCATTTCAGAAGTAATTTAAGGCCCAGAATATCACATTTTACGATTTCCTGCAATTCTATATTCCTCACTACAGAAATGCTTGTTTCCCTGACTCGAAACCTCCGTAACTCCAGTTTTTTTTTTTTTTTGTCACTTGAAATTCTACTCAGGAGAGGTTTGACTGTGTGAATAGCTCAATCTGTTCAAGAAATATCAAATTGAGAAGAATAAAATTGATCAGTCTTCCTAGAAATGTTGGAAAGTACTGTATCCGTATCTCGAGACATCTTCCGGATGTCGGGGAAATTTCTTCAAGTTTCAAGTGTCCCTTAATGAAATCGTCCATATGTCGGGGTGTCCGTCTGTCGGGGTCCCCCTGATGAAATACAGTACCATTTACTTTTTTATTTTTTGCTTTGTTAGGTCATGCTCATCAATCAACAAGATGTTTCCAACCTAACACACCGCCAAGTGGTGGACTGCATTCGTGCAGCGATGAACTGCAAATCACACGCATTAGTGCTCACTGTTAAACCCAACGTGTACATTGGGGAGGACGTGGAAGAACCTGCATTCCAGTACGTTCCCGAAGCTCACAAATCTCCGGTTACTCCGTCCGGTTCAGCGTTGGCTCAGTCGATGATGTTGCTCACGGAAGCCATTGAGACTGGCTTGTTAACGACTCAATTTGAAGCTGTTTTTCGGTGCAAGCCGGAACTGAGCATGGCGGATTGCCGAAAGCCGGAGAACATCCACAAGAATCGCTACAAGGATATCTTACCCTATGATACCACGCGGGTCGTTTTGAAATCCGCCAATTCTGGTGATTACATCAACGCGAATTACGTGGACATGGAAATTGCGGGGACGGACAAGGTGAACCGGTTCATCGCTGCTCAAGGTCCTCTCGCTTCCACGTGCGTTGATTTTTGGCTCATGGCCTGGGAGACCAAGTCTCCGTTAGTCGTGATGCTCACAACAGTGTTGGAAGGCGGGCGAACCAAGTGCCATCCGTATTGGCCAGCGAAAAATCAAAGTCAGCTCTATGACGGTTTCAGTGTCACGTGTTCCGAAGAGTCCACTGAGGGCTGTTTGACCATTCGGCAATTCTCCATCAAGCACGAAGACGACGCTGAAATTGTGCACGAGGTGACGCAGTTGCAGTATAACACGTGGCCGGATCACGGAGTCCCGGCACATTGCGACGAATTTGTTAGCTTTGTTCGTAAGATCCGAGAATTACGAGGGGATTCCGAAGAGCCAGTGATCGTGCACTGCTCGGCCGGGATTGGAAGGACTGGTGTGTTGATCCTCATGGACACGGCCATTTCGTTAATCGAGGCCAATCAACCGGTTTACCCATTGGACATGGTGCAGACGATGCGAAGCCAGCGGGCCATGATGATTCAGACTTCTAGTCAATACAAGTTCGTGTGCAAAGCTGTGGTCAAGGTGTATAAAGAGAGCCTTGCTCAATCTTCCAGCAGTGTTGTGGAAACTTGATTTTGTGGATGTTTTCTTGGCAATCTTTCTGGTCGTTTGCAGCGTTATGTTGCGTGAAAAAGACGCAATTGAGTGTCGTCGACTGGAGTTGAGATGATTTTTTGGTTTTTTTTCATTATTTGAGTGTACTGCTGAAGTGGGAAGCTTCACGCGAAAGACGACCATTCCCTCGTATTCTCGGGAAATATTTAAATTGATTGCGAGTATTCGATTCGGAAGAACAAGCTTCACTTCATTCCTGAAACTGGGCTCTTCAGTTGGCATTTTGTGGAATCCCATTGAAGAAATTTCCGACCAGTCGTCCTGTGCGACATTCGCAACTTCGTTTCGGAATCAAGAACGCGTCTGAGTTGCGAGTTTGACGGGAATCCTTGCCAAAGCAAAATCTTTTCAATCTCTCAACAACAAAGAACACTCAGAGACTAGAATGAAGGTGGAGAATGTAGCATTAAGGGTATCTTGTGATCGAGATCTCTTGAGTAGATCTCGTGTTCTTCCCCTTAGGTTCCAAGCAATGAGTGGTATTCATGAATTCCAGTGTCGATTTGATCTTCAGTTGCTGGTGTTTTTGCAGCATAGAAAAAGTTCTCAGCTTGTGCGTTGGACTCAGGAAACTTTTTTTTTTTTTTTCAAGTGTTGATGTTCTTGAAGGTCGTGGTGGATATGGACAGTGGATGAAAACTTCCTTTCTTGTGAATCCTCAAACTCGAAGGGGGAGTTGCATGACGATGAACATGTGAAAAAATCTATTTTCTGGCTTTGCAATTGCTAGAATGAAGTGTTCTCGCTATGAATCATTTCCTTGACCCTTCGCTTTCCATATCATGTGAACCTTCAATTGCGATATGAGACGAGTGTCTTCAAGGAAAATGATGAAAAAATTTTGCTGTGCAAATTCTCTCTTTCGATATTATTGATGGTCGAGGATCATCCCGAATTTCTTTTGCAGATTATAACATTTTTTTCCGTCGCTCCTGTATTTCAGGTGCACGTACACCTAAAAACTGCGTATTCATCAGCGGGGAGAGTGCAATTAGGCTCAGTCGCGAACTCGCGATGAGTGACTCGGAAGAAGAGTATAATTTGTTAAATAGAGGGATTAACTTCCCAGCTGCAAATGAAGATGTGATTTCATCCGCTGGAACAAAAGAAGATGCTTCTGAGCCGCTCTTAAATCCCGAATTCGAAAAATACCTCACTCCCCGTTGTCCGAGAAGATCGAGGCATCTGCAGAATAAACCACGGCCTCCTGCATTCCACTTGTGAGTTTAGTCAGTGCAAGTTCCATTGTTCAAATAAAAATTATTTTAATTTTGATACAGGCTACCGCATTGTGAAGTCGAGATGGACCCAATCGTCATGCACACGATTTCCTTGAGAGAGTATGCTAGACAGATGTCCGCTTTTCTCCACGGAAAGGTACTAACGGATGTGATGCATCAATCTCATCTTTTGCTTGATTGAAGTAGACGAATTAAGGGTATGAACGAGAAGTCGAGGAGGATGAACGTGAAAAACTCAATAGCTTATGAAAGGAACCTTTGAATTTTTATTAAATAAAATTTTCTCCTGGACTTTTTTTCGGATTAATCATTTATTTTAATCGCGATCCCACGATGTTCTGATGGGAAGTTCATTGCTGTATTTGGGAGCACTGCATTGTCAAGATTATATTCTAGTTGTCTAGTACAGTCGGAGTCAAACTTCGAGGGCCCAGCAAAAAATGCGTTAGGAGTTTTCGAGGTTGGGAAACAAGCATTTTTGTGAGGTGAGAAAAAAAGTGATTGTTGATACTCTAGTCCTTGAATTGCTTCTTGATCGAGATGACAGGATGCTGAAGTAGAAGGGTTCATTTGCCCACTCAGTCTTTCATTTCCTTTCCAAACGCATCAATTTAAATTTTATATCTTTTCTCTTTTCTGAGTCAATAAAATACTGTAATAGCCAAAAAGGCCTCCATAAAATTCGATTTTTGTAGGTTTGAGAGGGAAAGCCTTCAAGTTAAAGAGATCTTCAATGCATTGCTTCTAAGAAATTCAGACACGGCCTTGAAAAAAATATTTGTAAGGAGGTTTTTGACTAAGAGAGGTCCGATTTATTTAGGTTCAACTGCAATTCTAGTTCATGCTTCCTATTTCATACTGCTCTTTTTTTCAAGGAAGCTGGAGTGCCTTTGGATGCTGCAGATATTTCAGAAATTCCTCCTTATCCGCCGAAAATGAAGGATGGAAAAGAGCTCTGTCGAAATCGTCGATTTCCTCCACCACCCTTGACGGAATCTGTGGCAAAGCAAATTTTCCGGAAATCCGTGGCTGCTGTTGCCGCTCACACCGGTTTCTACAGTAAGCAACGTGCTTCTGCATTTTATTGAATATTCGCCGACAAACTTCTCTTCACTAGTGTAGGAGGTTACTACAGTATTTCTTCTGTCCCGGGTATTAACGTTGCTAACCGGGTTGGAAACCCAACCGGAATGGATAGTTTTTTTTTTTATTTCAATTTATGCAGGCTCTTTGAAAATACGAAATTTCTTTTGTTCTTTTGAAGGATGCATTTATTGTTGAAAGCTCCCAAGCAATTTATAGAAATTACTGATTCTATGCAGCACGTTTGTTTTACTAGTTGAGCTGTGCTGGCACGTATTATACTTTTCCGCATTCTCAGACGCAAAAATATTTTGGCATATTTTGTTTATTACGCGTGCTAGATTGTTCTCGCGACTGTCAATGTATGCGTTAATCACTATAATTCCAAGAACAAAAAGAAACATTTCAAGTTTTATTTTCTGATCTTCAGTTTTGAGGCTGCATCATTTGATCATTCTGTGATGCGCGAATTGTGAATTATTATTTTGAGAATTTTGGGCGCTCTTTATCCCATTATCTGGTCTTATGATGAAAGAAATGCATTTCTGTAAGTGCAATATGTGTTATTAAATGATTCAAATCAAGCCATAAAGTGGTTATCAACCGCTGCAATCTTGATAGTTTGAAAAGGAAAATTTTGAGATATTGAAGATGTCAGAGTTCCTTGATTAAGGATGAAGACAGGCCGGGATCCCTTTTTTAGATGCCCTTGAGAAGTCTGTATATTTATTCTTCGAGTTTCACATTCTAGCGTTTTTTCAATCAATCAAAATTGAATTTTTACCTCCAGGTTCAACCGAGCAGGTGCTGGACCTTCTTACTGATGTTGCTCACGAGCACTTGAAGTCGATGCTCGGTAAAATGCGGCAAATGGACGAGAAATCTCGGTGTCACGTTTATCCGGCTGTTGTAAGTGTCTTCGTTTTTCAATTCTGTTACTTTTTTTTATAATTTTGGTCTTCTTCAGCACCCATGTGTTCTTGTGAATGTCGCAAATTCTCTCGGCGATAACCCGTCTGGCCATGACACGATCAGCAACTGGTACAGGAACAGTGTGAAGAGGAAATTGCTGGAAATGGAGGACTACTGTGAAACTCTTCGCGAAAAATGCAACAAAATTTTCCCCGAACCTGGCTACAAGCGGTGTCGAAGATTACCGTGAGTTCGTCTGACTTTTTTCTTCAATTTTCTGTAATGCTGTGTTTTTTGGCTTTAAATTATTGGGGAAAAACCAAGTGATGAATCTGTTAAAAGAAGTTTTATGCCGTATTAGGTGTCGGTTTTGGAGTCACCTGAAATTTTTCGCTTCAGTTTAAATTCAAAAATCTACAAATTATTGTAAATTCTGGTGCCCAACCTATACCTTACTTCTTCCATTTTCTCAGACGATGAACGGAAGGTTCCCGTTATACATAGAAGCAACGTTAAATGTGTTTTTAGCGTTGACATTTTCGAGTTTCCTTTCATACAAATTAAGTTGTATCATGTGGTGTACTAGAAAGATAAGAAGTGGAGTTGCAATAATTTTTTGTACGGGTTGGGTTGCATTTTTTTTTTATCCAGGCGAAACCTGCCTGACATTTGAGAGAGCGAGGTCTGGCGTTGAAGTGAAAAGAAGCAAGATTTTCTTATTGATGAAATTGCAATACATTTTTTTTTTTGTCAAGCTCAAGGAATTTTATTCCTTTTCTTTTGCTGACAGGACCCAGCTGATGTGTAACGTACCGGAAATGCACGAAAGTCCGAAAGAGTTGGAATGGATCATGCAGCCGAATGGAGAAGAAACCATCAGATCGGGTAATTCCTGGAACAATAGCGGTGATTCCGAGACAGAGATTCCACTAGCATCTGCATTGGGAATGATCGAGGATAATGCTTCGTGGTCGCCGAGCGAAACTGCGTTGATTCCGGAAAGTCTTTTGCGACAGGCGGTGCAAATGTGATTCGATTTCTTTTTTATCAGTGATCTTCAGGTTTGCCAAATTGTGTGAGAATCCACTCGGAAACGGATTGCTTGAAAACGGGTGCATTGAATAGTTTTTTATTGAACTTTTTTGCATAATTCTTCGGCGCGTGAATATCGTGTCGATCGGCAAAATTTTCTCGAATCCGTGGGTTTTACTTCTGCTCAACTGTGCAGATTGTTGTTGAATTACATCGTTATCTTTGCGTTTTCTCATCAGTTTTTTTTATCTAATTTTTCCCGACAATTTGCTGCAAAATCACGCCTCTGTTCGTCTGCAGAAAATCTTTAGCGTCTGGGAATGTTTCTGTCGATGGCGAAGAAAATATGAGTTCCAAGATGCTGGGAGTTGCTCTTCGTGTGGTCGCTTCGGATCTTGCGAGGATGGGCATCCGAAGGGTATCAGCTGCTCCTAGTCAGGTAATGCAGTGATAAACATTACTTTCGAATCCAGAAAGGTTACGTGGAAGTGAGAGTACCCTTTTCGAATTTGTGTGGTTTACAATTTTACATACTGGGAATTTTTAACATTTTCTGGCGATTTTCAGTTGAGTGCGAGGAATTTGCTTCGACCGTTGTTGAATGGTGAGCTACGTCTGGCGTATTCTACGAAAGGTCCGACTTACGTGGAACTGCCAAAGAAACGCGGGAAAGCTGGTGAAGGAAAAGGTCCTGTCAATTGGCGAACTTTAGGCATTTTTGCTGCCTTCGGATCTGTCTTCGTAGCCGTTGTGATGTATCTTAGGAGTGAAAAGGATAAAGGTATGTTTTCTGTGTCATACTTAATATTTTAATCATTTGAACGATAAGTTTTTTGCCTTCGGTGCTTCATGCGCGTGAATCAAAATCCACAATATGCGGTGGGCAACACGAAAGTGGTCCACCTCTTGTTGTATTATTTAATTTCTTCAAGTCGAATTTTCAAGAGACCATAGACAAAAAAAAAATCCGATTTAACCCGGAATTTTTGTTGAGGAAAAAAGAACAAAGAATTTTAAAATATAATTGGTGATATTCTAGGCCTTGAATTTCTTCTTGAGTGAGATGTCAGGATGCTGGAGTTGAAGACAAAGGGTTCATTTGCCCAATTGGTCTTTCACTCACTTTCAGAACACATGAAGTTACATTCCTCGTTTTTTTTCTTTTTTCTGTGTCAACAAAATACTGTAATTGCCAAAAGGCCTCCAGAAAATCTGCATTATGGAGTTCTTAGGAGGAAGCCTTTGAGTAATGCATTGTTTTGAAGGAAATGCAGACAGGGACTTAGAGTAAATTTGAAATAAAGAGGTTTGACTTTTTGAGGTTCAGCTGTATTCTGCCAAAATGCTGGAAAAGAGCAGGTGTGATTGTACAAAAAAAATCATGGCATTGCCCATAATGATCTGAGGTTGTGGTGTTTTTTTCACGTTTTTCAATTCACTGTACTGCATGCTATGAGTGAAAACTTCCCAGTTGAAGGCAGAGTTCTCCAACCATGTCCCAGGACGCTCAAGTATGTTTGGCTAGCAAAAAATTAAATTGTGCTATTTTTAATCATTATCTGAAGTAATAGAACTCTGATACTCTAGCTGGCCTGACACATTTGTATCACCTTGTGAAATGAGTAACTGGAAAGTTTTCACTTATCATCCGGCAGTAAAAGGAAAAGCTTTTGTTTTTTAATCCCAAAAGAAATCAAACAACCTGATAAATTGTGGGCTAGGTTAGGATTTTTTGAATAATCCCGCGTACTGTAATGTAAAAATATCGGAGGTCGCGTCGAACTGGGACAACCCACGTATTCCTTGATTGTGATGGACTAAGCATCAAAATTTTCATTAGTGCAGTATTTTGCAAGTTCTTCCAAGTCCATTGCCCCTACAGTGTACTTTTTGAACGTGCTTGAATGCAATGAATTTCGTCTTGCAGCCATTCAGCGCGAGCGGAAGCGAGAACTAGGGAAGGCCAAAATCGGCGGAAGCTTTCAACTCGTGGACCACTTCGGCAATCCGCGAAAGAGCTCGGATTTCCACGGCAAATGGTGCTTGATCTATTTCGGGTTCACGCACTGTCCCGACATTTGCCCGGACGAGCTCGAGAAGCTCGGCAAAATCGTCGACACGCTGGCCGCGAGCGAACACGCGGATCCAGTGCAGCCATTGTTTGTTAGTGTGGACCCAGAACGGGACACTGTTCCAGCTGTGCGGGCATACGTGAAAGAATTTCATCCGGCCCTTCTTGGGCTCACGGGAACCGTGGAACAAGTGAAGGAGGCGTGCAAAGCTTATCGTGTGTATTTCAGTGCCGGGCCGAGAGATGACGATGATGATTACATTGTGAGTAAATGATTTCAATACAGTAGTGGAGGAGAACCTCTTTAAGGGACCAGCAAAATATCAAGAGTTGGACAGGTTTCGAGTTGGGGGGGGGGGGGAAGAAGGAAAAATTATAGAAAATTGTAATTGGTGATACTGTATTTTGAGCCGTGAATTGCTTCTGAAATGAGTTGACAGGATGCTAAAATTGGAGGCAAAGGGTTCATTTGCACAACTAGTCTTTCACTTATTTTAAAAACGCAGCAATTTACATTTTCTCTTTTCTGTGTCGATTAGATAATGGCCAAAGGTGTAAGGGACCGCCACGCGCACGCGAACGTCGTGTATGAAATCAACCAGTTTTGCCTAAAAATAAAACTAATAATAACTTCGCGAAAAACTATAAAAACAGGAAATCAAGAACAAGAATTCATCAATACTTAGGAAGCCAGGCGAATTAAAATTTGTTTGTGCGACGACTTTTCCTTCATTTCGACTTCTTTTGAACCCCGTCTTCGGAGGGATACCGACAAGCAAACCGGCTTTTGTCCTTGAGGTCGAACGTTGAACGCGGAATATTTGACGGGATCCTCTCGTGGAATATCATTTGAACGAATCCGTGTTGATGCGCCGAGGTATTGTTTTTTTCGTGTTTTGAGTGAACACGCGGGATGTTGACAGATCTGCGGAAGCCATCGTTTGATCTCGTTATTCTGCGCCAAAAATTTTTGCAAGCGTTTTCGCTTCTGGGGAGCATATCTTTTCGATTATCACAAAAATTGGCTGTCAATGGAAAAGCTTAATTTTGTTGGTACTGATGAGGTTGTTGGTGAAACCTTTTTTTTAGTTTCCGACCACGTTCATTTCCGGAGGATTTTATGTAAAAACTCGAAAGCTGTGATTATTATTTTTCAAATACCGGTAATTACGTGCCAGTGCTGCAAAGAAAAAAATAATGTACCAACACTTCAACAGCGACAAATTTTGACGGAAGCAAAGAAATATGTACAATCAACTCTCAAATTAGTGCAACAGAATTCTGTAGGAACAAATCCATTGCGTAATTTGCGTTTATAAGAAAACCCCCGCTTTAGTGCCAACGAACTTGGTGCCACAAAAAATGCGTTGTCCTGGATGAAAAACGGGCCAAAATGGAATAAATTGAAGCCTTGTTAGTTTTTATAGATGTACTTTCATGTGTTACTTTCATGTTCATGGTTACTGAGAATCACATGCCAATATTAAAAAAAATCTTGTGATGATTTTGAAAATTATATTTCTGAATTTAGATTGTTGAAAATGTTTTTGTTGCTGCATGGCACCTTTCTTTGTTGAGTTTTTTTTTTAATATGGGGGAGCTCTTTTGAAGATGTTGGAGAAATTTCCGCAATATAATAAAAATAAAATAAAATAATAATACTTAGTATATAAAATTCAAAGTTGAATAATTCTTTAAAGAACAGCGCAGCTCTTTTGCGAGACACAATATGGGTATAAATGCATTTTTTCTGACCCATTAAATAAACTAAATGAAAATATAAAACAGTAATTCATAATTCCAAATTATTGCTTGTGGCTTTTTCTTTAACAAAACAGACTCTGTGGCCTTACAATCCTGCAAAACGTTTATTTTGACTGAAGTTGAATCCCTCAAATGAACCTTCCTCTCATAAAATACCCCCAATTTAGGGAAATGTCACCAAATTGAAGCTTGAAGGTACTGTACAATGTTCATGCTGATCGATTGTATGTTTTAGGATCGCCGAGATGTTGAAATCGGTTAGAATTTCGCAAGTGTTCCCGGTGATGTGTTTATTTTTTATGGGTATTAGTGCCCAAATCTACGGTCCAAACCCTGCTGTCGGTCTTCCCCAACTGCTGAATCCAGTGATGATGACAGCTGTTCCTCGGTATTACAGTCCTGTCGTTGCAAATCCCGTTCAGAATGTGAGAAATCCTCTGCAGGACGTGGCGAGTGGATCAACCTATTTGGGTAAATTTTGGAGGTTGCATCGAGTCCAGTGTTGCCCAACCCCTTTGGGCCCGCCGACTGGCAAATTTCAAAAAAATAAAACTGGCAAAGTTCCGTAGAATTTTTTTGCAGACCACCAGAAAACTTTTAAATACTTTCTGTAAATTCCTCAGAACAAAACTCTTATTGTCAAAATAAATGAATATAAGAGCCAAATTTTTCTGACAAATACAAAGCCAGGCATTAAGGTAGGGTTTTGAAAATGAAAACTTGAAATACAGTGGGCCCCCATCATGCAGATGTTCTGACTTAGGGACAAGGTCCATACACCAATTACATCTGCATCTTCACCATTTCCCATAGACTTCAATGGGAATAATTTTAATTGCTTCCACTGTACTGTAGTTGAATGTTTAAGGAAAAAGTCCTTCACAAATTTAATGAAATTATCTTTTCCCAACTTCAAGATAATCTATGTACAGAAGAAAACAACACACGGGCTGATATTTTGGCACCAGAAGGAGCCCAAGAAGCAAAGGAAATGAGAAAGTCTTGCAATACTGTGCATAGATGATGGAAAACAATGAAAAAGAAGTCCAAAATTAGCCTGATTTTTTAATGAATCTATATACAGTAGTGGTTTTAAAATAAAATTTATCTACAGCATGTGTAAATTAAATACAGTAGCTCAATTTCTTCAAAAAATACAAAAATTTGAAAAATATTCTAAAATTTTCAAAAAATCCAGGGAAACACTGTCCAGATGTCAGGTTAGATTTTTCCAGTCCTAACTGTCCCTAAGTCAAATCATCTGTATGTTATGATGGTGTCCATATTTTAAGGTCTCTCTGCAATTTATTTCAGCTGGTAAACATTTGTCTGAAGTATTACAAGGAGAAAAGCCAACTTATATTTTTCATCAGATAATTTCAACTGCTATTGTCTCAAATTTCAGAAAACAATAACAGACTTCAGTGTAAGTTTTGAAGAATTTTCTCTGTAATAAATTCATCAAAGGTAGCACTGTATATATCTTCATCTTGAATTTTTGGAAGAAAAATAGCAGTTGTATTTATATGGTGAGAAATAAAGTTAATGGCTTTTTCCTAAATAACATGTCTGACACATTTTCACCTGCTGAAATAACATATTTCCAGCAATCATTCTGAGAAACCTCTCTTGAAGACCAAGTTTATGATTGCTGATGGCATTCCACTTTAGCTGCTTCATATTGGTTCTCACTTTATGTTTTGCAGTATAAGTTTTGTTTTGGATTGGTGGGCTTCATGGCAGGTATTAGAAAAATCATGTTGATGAGATGGCCTGAAACATTTTATGGAAAAAGTTCTGGTACGCTGGCTCGGAAAGGTTGGGGAACACTGGTCCATATAGACATGATGAATGCATGTGGCATTCCACGTTTTTTTTTTTTTTTTTTTTTTTGGCGAAAATTTATCGTTTTTGGCCTTATCCGTGAAAATGCTGAACTGTTGAAAGTGCTTCTAGCCTGTTTACCGTGCCTCGAATCCGCAAATGGAACTTTCGCAGTGAGATTTCTCCAGGAAGCTTTCCCGTCCGGAAAGCTTCCGCGGAACTGGAAGTAAATGCAGTATAAAATTCCGCGTGAAACGTATTTATAGAGTATTTCTTGGAGATATTTTAGGCCTGTTCTCGTGTGGGCCAACTTTTCTGAAATTTCCTTCGAATCCTTTTATAATCCTACAATGGCAGAAGAAAACCTCTTGGTGGTGGCGGGAGAACCAAAATTTCCCTTTTTAGAATTATTCCCAGAAATTAAAATTTTTGGAATTTGTCCTTCATCTTATGAATTGAATTTTACTACTGAACGTGACTAATAAATACTGTGATGTATTCAATGGAATACTGTACCATGCTCTCTTATTGTGAATATCGGCACACCCACCTACATTTGTAAGAGTCCACATTGTTTGAAAGGTTGTACTATAATTCCACTTTTCAGTGAATAATCTTCAAAGATAGGAAACATAACAGCTCAAATTATCAATGTGTACTCTAATAAGAAGAAAATTCAATTTCATTCAAATTGCTATTCTTTTAAAAATTTTCTGTACACTCAGTACCGCGATCCATATATAAATACTTTACTGGACGATGAAATGCACCCAAGAGTTTTGGAAAAGTTTGCACTTGAGTAAATGATGCCCATGCTCTCATATTTTAACACGTTTTTATTCACTTGCTTTCTTGTCCGTTTGTTTGTCCGGATCAAATTTTGCTCACTTCCCGACTAGCTAGCAAGCACGCACCACGTTTAAGGTTATTTTTTGCTTTTTGAAAAGGTGGTTTTTTAGATTAATTTTTTAATCTACTAAATTTTTTTTTGGTACCAATTCTGGGGCTTATAGAAGGTGCATGAGTATGTGAGTGAATATCGTGTTTGAGTACTGCAGTTAATGGAGCATAATTCAAATTGCTTTTTCACTTACGCCTCTTACTAGGGTGCACAGAGCTATATGACAAAGAAGCTGTCAACTGGAATAATGCCTGTATTGCATATGTATTTTCTCTTTTCCCTGCTGCTATAGTCGATGATTCAGTAAACCATATCCATATATCCTTAGAAGAACCTGAAATATTACTCTAAATAAACAGCAGCAACGTTTTGGACAGCAGTAACAAGTAGAAAAGCAATTGGTGCCGAAAATATGTAACAGCTACAAAGAAAAAGCTTCAAATGCAGCCAATGTTGTAGTTTTACAAAATAAACCTCATTGAAATGCGAGTGCAATGCGCGCACAGCAATTAGAAGCTGTGGATCCACATTGTATGACATTATTGAATAATAAGCTTGATACTACTGTACTGTATATGTATTTTTGATTGCCATAGCTCAAATTGCTGAGGAAATATTCATATTTTATATATTCCCACACATCCACTTGTACATACTGCTGTCTACCTTTCCATTTTAAATACTTACTATAAAACTTGTATACTATGTTGTACAAAATGTGTTCACTATATATAACCCTGATGTACTGTTTAATTCAAATAATTCAAATAATAGCAATTTGAATTACTCCAGCAGCATGCAAGGAATTTAAATGAATGAACAGTAATTTCAGTTTCATATATGCATAACATGCTGCTGTATCTTATTTTATGACGTATGGTGACGTTGAAAAATATATATGCTATATACAGTATTATGATCATGCCCGAAAACATTTTTTAATGAAATGTGTAGAGAAGATATTTCGAGGTTCTTCGATTGAGCTGTCAGAACAGATTCTCGTCTTTTCACTGTATTTACCGTATACTGTACTGTATATAACCACAGCAGTGTTAACACCAAAGCATGTGAATATTAAGATTTAACAAGAGTTAACCTTTGGAAATTTATTCATGATTCCTCTCATACTTCTGCTGCTTATGACCGAGAATCGATAAATTCAACTCACTCTGTTTTCGTTCAAAGGGTCTCATCTGCATTTCCTCATCTTATGCGCGATGTTATTTCAAAACTCTTCTCTTGGATTATGCAAAGTGAGTCAGCAAGGATCATCTGCATACAAATTACTTTCCATAATATGCATCAGTTTGCTCCATTGCTGTTTATTCGGGCGCCGCACTCAAAACTGTACTGCGAATATTTAGCAGAATACTTTTCAAGATGGAAATTCAACAGGAAATTAACTTAATCAATAGATTTATTTTTATTTGGATGCATGTGCTGGAATATATAATTTTCATTCGTTTTATTGGGAGAAAATTCCCAAAAATTGAATTAAAAACTTCGAGATCAAGCTCTAAAAACATCATCTTTTTCCTTTTTTGAAACTATTTTGCCTCCATTTTAACTGCTTATGAATCATTTGCACATCATTCATAACTTTTTGTTGGCCGTACATTTCAATACAGTATTCAATTATTTCATGAGGCTGTCTGAAAAAAACCTGCCCAGAAAAAAAAACCGAAAAGAACTGCGGAAAAATGTTTCAGTATGGAGAAAATAATTTTGTGAAAAGTTGCCCTCCGCCTATAATGAGCTAAAGTGCGCTAATCAGGATCCTTCCTTTATTCTGGTATATATGCTGTAAATTTAAGTCATGTCTCAAATCATTGGCAAAGCACGTACTTTTTTTATCATCCTGCAACAGAGCAACTGGAAATGCTAAGATAATTAACACGCCAATTTAATTCAATTGCATTGTCTTTTTTCGCCTCCCACAAATTTTTTTCCTGCAATCCGCTGTTTAGTTCAGTAGTGAATTACTGTACTATTTTTTTAAACAGCTGCTTGAAACAGGGTGCAGTTTTGTTGATAATCGCGTACATTTGGTGATTTCTTAAATTATGATTGACAGACATTGATACCAAGCGCCATGTGCTTTTAAAACCAAAAATAAGATCAAAACGTTTTTGAAATTACTCTACTGTTATCCAGGAAAGGAACTATATATTCCTTTCCCAAAAATATTCAAACTTATATGTCTTATTGATAAATTGCTTGAGCCATTTTTGTTTTCATGTACTTGCCCCCAGGAATGACTAATCCATTCCATGCCCATTTTTGATCCAGCTTATCTTCCCCCAAAAGATTGAAACATGAAAGAAGGAAAAGTCACCCCCAAATTTCCAGCAGGAAATATTTAGTTTGCTCTATTTCTCCCTTTTTGTGGCCAGCTCAGAATATTTAACTCCTGGAATTCATTGTATCCTCATGATAGTGGATAGATTTGCCAAAAGATCAAATCTGGCCCATTCCTAGATTAAATCCCTGGATCAGGCTTTTAGCAGAGATTGGCACTGGCAAAAATCTGATGCAGTGTACATCCATTTTCACTCATATTATTTCAGCACAAGTATTTAAAGGTGTGCAATTCTGTGTTCCCCAGAATTCATGTCCAGTGATCTCCCAGAGTTCCCCAGTGAAGGTTCTGAGTACAGAAACAGATCTAGACTTGTACTTTAACTTTAAATTTGGACTTGTTGTGTTTGTGATCTAGACTTCGCATTTTTCATTCAAAATTTTCTTCATGAAGTTTGTCTTATTGCCAAGTGTTCTGTTGATTCAGTATTTATATTTGCAGTACAGTATTGTGAATGTGTTTAACCAATGTATGGAATAAAGTATTGTAAAAATTACATCAAACTCACAGCAGTCCTTTTGAGTTTAGATGTAACCAAAACTAATAGTAAAAAAGGATAACACTACCATATTTAGGAAATATTGTTGGTAAACAGTATACATTAATCAGGAAAACAAGGAAAAGCTGGGGAATCTCGAAGTACACAATTTCAAGTCAAACAAGATTTTATCACTTGATTATTCATATTTCTCCAGAAGGAATTATTTCAATTAATTTTCACTTATTGTGTTGATATTCATTTCTGAGAAAATCGGCCTGAAATTTTCCATTATTAGAATCAAGTAGGACTTGCACCTAAATTTCTATAAAAAATTGAAAATTTTATATATCTGTTCATCAACCTCTTTTTTTTACTTTCAATTTTGGAGAAAAAGTTACATGTGGTACTTGAGTAAATGCGGTTTATGCAAAAAACATTTTGTAAAAATCCATTTTTTTACATTACAAGTATTTAGAGATCGTTTATTCTTGATCATCCGTCTGTCAATTGAGGAAAATTGGTGAATGTCGAACTACACAGCCTCAAGTCTAAAAAGATCGTTTGAAAAAAATTCTAAGTTCCCTTCAAAGAAATCATGTATTCAATTTTCACTTCTTTCTATTTTTATTTATTACAAAATGGTTCGTGAATCTCCATCAGAATCAGGTGTCTTGGCATGCAACTAAATTTCTAAAAAAAATTAAAAATTTATACCTAATTATTATCACTGAAATAAGCACAGTATTTTTTTTACCCTCAATTTTTGAAAAAAATGTACACGTCTTACTTGAGTCAAATACAGTGAGACCCCCACATGAGGACGCCTCAACCTGTGGACAATTTGACATAGGGACACTTATTTTCCCAGAAAATATCAATAAATAAGGCCCGACATGAGGACACTGACTTGACATAGGGACATTTTGTGATGAAACTGCAAATACATTTCAGGCCAAATTACAAGAAAAATTCTGAAGAATATTTCTACCACGAAACACCAATTAAAAATGATATAATGTAAGTCTACGGGAAAACAAGACTCGACTTAGGGACATTTCGACTTGGGGACACTCTTGATGCACCAATTACATCCGCATCTTGGGGTCTCACTTGTATGGCATGTGTGCTCCAATTGTTGCTGTTTCATCGTTCTTGTCAACATTTCTCAGGGCTTCTTGATGACCCATCAGGAGGTCGGGGAAAACTGGTGAATGTCAAAGTGCACGACCTCAAGTCCAACGAGATCGTCCCACTCGTTCACAATTCCCTGCAGGGGGCACTCACCAACTTGGTCGACCTGATATCGGACAAGGTCGAGCAGCAGAAACTTTCCGAAGTGCTCGACACCGCGGCGCAGTACGTTCACTTGAAAAGGCTTCTTCTCGGCGGGGATCAGCAGAGCCCGGATTTGATCAACAAAATCGCCGCTCTGCTCATGGAAAACATGTCCCCGGACGTGTCGAAACAACGCACGGCTGCCATGCTGAATGAGACCATCAAGGTTTTGGAAAACCGCGACAATTTCTCGTTCAGGGTAAATAATATATTGTGTAATTCATATCTACTGTACAGTACTGTTGAACCTATTTACAGTATTTTTAAGTATCGAACTTCGATAATGGACTGCTTTGAAAGGAAGTTTTGAAGGCGGGAAACGGGCATTTTTGCTCAGGAAAAGAATCGCAGGAAATTGTAAATGGCGGTATATTCTAGACCAGTGTTCCCCAACCCGTGGTCCGCGGACCGGCGCCGCGGTCCGCAGAGGCTTTTGGCCGGTCCGCGGAAAATCATTAGCATAATAAATTTTTCATGAATGAAGTCTGTTCTCTTTACCTGAAATTTCAGAAGGACAAAGGCAATTGAAATTTTCGTGATGAAAATTAATGTTATTGGCTTTTCTTATAATAATACCACTTCAGACAAATTTTCACCTGCTGAAATCAATTATTTTAATTTTCCATTCTGAGAAACCCCTCTTCAAGCCAACATTTCTTAATTTTTGATGACATTCAACTATAGCTTCTTCACTTGTGCTCAACTGCATTTTTGAAAAAAAAGCAGTAATTTTTAAATACCTTTAGTAAAGTCTTTCAAGCAAAACTTTTATGAAATTTTGCCAGTCTGCAGATACTTTTTTGAGAATTTGCTTTTCCTCAAAGAATTTCATGGAAATTTGCTGGTCCGTGGGGCCTAAAAGGTTGGCAAACACTGTTCTAAACCAGTGTTGGGCAGGGAAATTTCAACAAAATCTTCCATGGACTGGGGTTTATTTTCATAAAAATTTCTGAAGACTGGTAATGTTCAAAAACATTTTTGACAACGAGCAGAAAAATTTTAAATACCTGCCAGACAGTCTCCAGAACAAAACTTCAATTTCATAATAAGTTAAGAACCAATGAAGCAGCTACAAGTACAGTATATAATATTGATGGTCTTCAATTAGGAAATGTTTCTCAGATTGAAAATTGAAAATTATAAATCCCAGCAGACAAAAATACAGTATCTGAAATACTGTATCATCAGGAAAAAAGCCAACTTTTATTTCTTGTGCAATAATTTCAACTGCCATTGTCTTTCTAGAATTTTGGATTGGGATGACAGACTTAAATAATACTTTTGATAAATGTATCATGTGGAAGCAATTTTCCCGCAGACCAGCAAAAAATTCTTCTGCAGGCTGGCGCCATTCTGCACCATCTGCAGAAGTCCCAAAAAGTTTGAGGAACACTGTATTAGACCTCAGAGTACATGGCTTCTTAAATTAATTGACTGGATTGCTTTCACCTTTTTCCAAATGCATCAAGTTTTATTTTTTATTGCTTATATCTTTCCTGTATTAGTAAAAAATAGGAAAAAGGCTTCCATAAAATTGAAGTTAATGAGGTTTAAGGAGGAAAGTCTCTGAGATACACAGGTTTTTAATGCATTGTTTCTATACAAAGAAATTAAGACAGAGTTGGAAAAAAAAAACAGTAAAATTTCTGTTCAACAAATCTCATTACACAAACTTTATTTTTCAAGAAATTTTTCTTGGTCCCAGCAGTTTCTCCAAAGACTGGGCTGGTCTACAACAAATTTGTCTTTACAATTATTTTTTTTCTGGTCCCCTGAATTTTGTGGCAGAGAGAGTCCCCCTGTATTTTGCATATTAGCATCTTGCCTCCAGGTTCAGCATCCATCCTCTTAGGCTGTTAGCTCTTTTAAAATGCAATTAAAATTCCAGAGTATCACCATTTACTATTTCCTGCAATTATTCCATCTTTTGCACAACAAATTTGCTGGTTCCCCAAACTGGAAACCTCCCTGACTTTGCATTATTTTTTGCTGATCCCTTGGGATTTAATCTTGGAGAAATTTGACTATTATATCATACTTCTATTCACTGAGGCAAGTTCATTTTCTTCAGGAACCTCTGATGAACAAACCATTGCAACCAAAAGTTGATGGACTTAACAGATCGCCCGGAATTGAAACTGTGATGGATAGTGAGCTTCCTGACGACTTGAATGCTGGTCAGCATCAAGACAACGTCGCATTACCAGCTGCTGCTTTAAATTCTCACCCGGTTGACAATAATAATAATAATAAGTGCCATTCTGAGCAAGAGGCACTTATTCCGCCCTTGCCTTTGGTCGAAGACAACCAGCAGCAAAGAGATTACGGGGATCAGCCTTGAAAAAAAAAAAACCCCGTCAGTCTAATATATTGCACAGTAATAAAGGACTCAAACCAGCAATCATGACACCGATGCTGCTTGCGAAATTAATATGCAGATTTTTTTTTCGCTGGAAATTGCCCAACAGTCGTCGTTTATGGAGGAACAGTGGAAAATTCGTCTGAATATGTCTGCTGCTGTCCGAATAATAAAGTGAGCGTCAACATAAAATAAATCTTGTTGCATTGACTCGTTTTTTTTTTGCTGGTTTATGGTGTATTCAATTGTAATTTTTTTGCGTGCAGCATTTATTGCTGCTGGGTTCCTGAATATAACGAGATTAATTGGTTCCTGCTGGATGTGTTTCCTTTGCGGAATTTTCGTGATGCGAAACAAGATTTTCCGTATATTGGGTAACGTTAAGTAAATTATTTAATTTGCCCCGGATGGACACTCACCAAAAAACCATAATACAGTAATGAGCCATTGTATAGATTTATTTTTGCATAATATTTGCGACGTTGAATTTTATATAAGTAAGATGTGTAAGTAATCCTGATGAATTTGAGCCGTAGCATTTCTGAATTCCGCAAAGTGTAAATTCAAGAAACGAGGCCAAGTATATATAATATATATAATATTCATGTACAGTATATACTGTACAACGGTTGTCCCACGTCTGACTGAATCTGGGTATTTCTAGAGCACGTGAAAAAAACATGATTTAGCCCCTCAATGTGTAAGGTTCTGGGATTTTTTAAAGGTTTTTATAAACAATTCTAGATTTACTGCATGACGCTATGAGTGAACACTTTCTGGTTTTCTTGAGGGTTCTCTGCCCATGTCACAAGCGCTGTTGAACATTTTTCAGGCCAGAAAAAAAATTGAAAATGTAATGTTTTTTTAAATAAACTTTCCTACATCTTGTGTAATTTTCAAATTTTTTCAATGAATATTTTGTTTTCCATTGATGTGGCTCGGGTTTTGGTGAACTCTCACCAAAACCCGAAATTTCACATCATCATGCATCATGCAGTAAATCCGAAAATTTTTCAAAAAATCTGAAAAATCCCAGAACCTCAAAATTGGATGACTAAATCTTGTCTTTGTTATATTCCAACCTAGATATACCTGCTCTAGAAGTACCCAAGGGGTCTGTCAGAATAAGTAGGACAACCCTCGTTTCTATATGTATTTGTTTCAATTTTTGGAAAAAAATTGAAAACTTAGTGAATTTTAAGCATTGGTGGGACCTAATATTTTATTATGTGAAATTGTTCCGTTGTGTGAGTTGCCTTATTTTCCTCATGGAACAATTTTATTCGTTTTTTTTGCGCAGCTTTTTTCTTATGTGTAAAGATACACCGCTCATAAAACAGAACACAGTCCAGTTGTGGAGAAGCGTGGAAATAAATACGGTATATACTTCATACGAGCTACATCCTTATTTTTAGATATGATGATGGTACAGTACTGCATTCTTTCCAGGGCCGGATTAAACCAAATGTTGGCCTGATGCTGCACAAAAAATGGGCCTAATTTTCCTTTGCAAAAAGGAAAAGTTATTTTTTCCTCACACAGTCAATAATATAATTTTTAGATAACATGGGATTGCTGAGGCTAGAATTCAATCAGACATAGATATAGTAGAATTTCACCAAACTGAATTTCATTACAATACATTATTTGATAATGAATTTTTCTTGATCCTGGCAGTTTCTCCATAGGCACAATTTCCTGGAAATCTCATTATAATAAATTCCTTTTATTGAAGGAAAGAGTGCACCGTTCCAATGTCTTGAGAAACTAAAGATTATTGTAGAGAAGGCTAGGTGTTCAAAAATGCACAACATGACATATTTCTTGAAAATTCTTTAGCTTCATTTTAAGTTGTATGCCTCTCTTTCAAATGAACAGTATCCTAGAAAATATGTTTTTGCTTTGAAAGAGCAGACAGGTATGAGCAAAGAAGTTGATGCAGAGGGAAGTACAGAATTTCTGCTAGTACAAAGGTAAGTTTAATGAAAGACAATACATATTTCTTTCAAACGTTTTCTCTTCATTTCATCAAATTACTGTACTTATTAATCATGATATGTCTTGATTTATCTGTTTTAGATGCACTCTGAAGTTATATTGCCATGCTGTTTTCAATGAATTCCAGTTTGAAATATGCTTGAAAAAATGAATCACAAGACTACAACATATTACTCTATCATGCACATGCTCCAACATAGAACAAAGTAGAATTGAGATTCAATTTAAAGTGTTTGGTCGAGTGGGCACAACAATATTAGTTGTTCCACTCATGGCACAAAATATGTACATGATCAAATGAATGCATGATGATGAAGTATGTGTCTGCTGAGTGAAACAGAAATTTAACTTCCAAATTTGAACTGTAATTTGGATTGCATGTCAAAATGTCATCCACTTATTCCACTGATTCAAAAATTCTCAGAATTTTAACCCATGTGCAGCTAACTTGTGATATTTTTAATATTGTGCCCATGAGCACTTGAAATAAAATAAAAAAATTGCTCTTTGGAATGAACACTAAAGTGAAGAAAAATTTCCATTTTTTATTCTGATCCTGCCAAAAATGTTGAGGAAGATTCAGAAATCTTCTGAAGTTTCTCAGTGACATTAAAACAAACTTTGTGTCTACATTCAGAGAGAGGCTCCAAAAAAAAGTCAAGATAATTAATATTCAGAGACTTGGAAATCTCTTGATCACCTCCAAAATGTTAAAGTTGAAAAAATTGCAAGAGGGTGGGGGATCTGCCTGTTTCCCAGTATGCAAGGTAGAAACATTTTTTTTAGGTGGGGGGGGGGGGGGGGGGGTTCAAAAAAGCATTTCCCCTGCAAAGCAGGGACACTAGGATTTACAGAACCCAGGGCAACAATGTCCAAGGGGGCAGGGTGGGGATTTGTCTAAAGAGTCACACCAGGGAATGCTGGGTTTTTTAAATTATTTTTTTGCATCACAAGTGTTAATGAATAACAATTACTGATGTTTCAGAAATAAAAAAGCATAATTTTATAAACACCAGCAAGAAATCACTTCAAAAGATTTTTGAGGCAACCAAAGGCTTTTCAAGTGGGGAACAGAGTTATAATTTTCTCAGGCCAGGTGAGGTGGCATGATTGGAATTGAAATCTTTGATTGAATTTTATCCTGCCCATGATTCCTTGCCACTAACTACACCTTCCTGTTTCAGGCTATTGGCTTTCATTTCCTTTTTTTAATGCAGGAGTGATTGTGGGCTCTGAACTGATTTTCATATCCTTCATCTGGTTTCCTCTTCAAAGTTTTTATATGTGCAATGTGCTAGAATTGATTTATTGGTGCCTGATTTTTTTGTCATGAATACTTTTGCCTGTTTCCTATTTTTTGTGTATTTTCATAATTTAAAAAAAGTGAAAATTCCTCAATTTGGGTAATTTTTTCCAAATTCTCCAGGGGCCTATTTTTCCGGTGGGCCTAATGCTGCAGCATCAATAGCACCCACCTTAATCCGGCCCTGATTCTTTTGGGACAGAAAGACACTTCAAAAAGGAGATGCATTTAATGAGGTACAACATAGCTGTATTTACTGCTGTACATGCATGTTCTTATGGGGTCAAACTATATTGTGGGTCATCTATCACATTCAAATGAAACCTTTGTAAACTTCACGAGCTTAATTTGGATTCGTTTCGCAGCGCAGCAATGACAGAAATCATCAGTCATTTCATTGAATTATCTCACCGCTCTGTTCAGCCCTGTAGAGTACATTACAGCACTGCACAGTAAAATGCATTTTTGAAAAGAGCAATAAAGCTCTTCTGAAAGTCGGTGAGCTCTGTGTTTAGGAAGTGCTGAATGACACAGGTCCGAACGCGCGGTTTACACAGGTTTACGGCGCGTGATGGTGTGCGGGCGGTGAAGGAACCGGAAAATCGCCTCTTTTTGTGTTTAAGTGTTTCAAGTTGAGAGATCAATGGATTGAGTGGACGAACTGTTTCGTTCACGCATGTCTGAGGGGACTGCTCTGGCTCCGCCAATTTGGCATTCCGAACGAAAATCAAAATTTACCTTCGACTATGATAAGGCTTCTGGGATTTCGTCTTCCTGGACTACGGAGCTTGGAGGCATTCAAGCCCCGCGTGGATCGTTTCCTCGGTGGTTTTCCTTCCGTTATCTTCCTCATAATTTTGGCTTTTGTGATTGGGTTCAACGTCGGGTGCTGGTGAGAATCTTTTTTCGTGAGATAAGGTGAAGCTCAAATTTGAAAGAACGTTTTTCACGGAAGGTATACTGAAGCAAGTCGACGGTGGACGCTCACTGTTGGAGGTTCCCACTTCGTTTCACCGTTCCTGACCAAGCCTGAAGTTGTGCGTCGAGGAGATGATGGACCGCGTAAAAGAATCATGTGCATGATATTGACATCTCCTGCAACGCATAGATCCAGAGCAGTGCATGTTATGGCCACTTGGGGCCGGCATTGCGATGGTCTTGTCTTCCTAACTTCCGGGAAAGATGTCCTCCTGCCGACTTTGCTTGTAGAAGATTCTGTGGACCGTTACGCTGCTTTGTGGCTAAAGCTCAGGGAAGGACTTGGCCATTTGTACGAAAATTACATTCGGGACTACGATTTCTTCCTTAAGGTGGACGACGATTCCTACGTAGTTGTTGAAAACCTCCGGTAAGTACATTTTTGGTTGCGTAATTCAGCGTGACGTGAAGTTTCGCGTGGAACCGAAGCTTGACTGTTATCTTTGATGGCAAGGAACTTTCAGAAATTGGTTGGAATCGAGAGAAAAGAGTGACGAAGGATTGTATGCCGGTTTACTGATGCGACCTCTATTAAAAGACCGTGCGAGAATCGATGTTGCGTATGCTGGAGGAGGTGCAGGATATGTGATGGACCGTACAGCGTTGCAACGATTTGTCGAAGAAGCCTTAACAAAGCCTGACTGCTACGAGAATACTAAAACCTATGCTGAAGACATGCAAGTTGGTCTTTGCTTTGAGCTTATAGGTAATTATTCACAGTTTTTTCTAACATTATGTATATTAAAGCATGTCTTCTTGTACAAATTTGCTGTACTGTATTTTAAAGGTATTAAGCCGACAAATTTTGTTGACGATCAAGGAAAAACGCACTTCTTGCCTATGAGTCTTCAAGAACTCTATGTCCCGGGATTGAGGAAATCGCATGTTAAGTGGATGGAAGAACAGTTGGTTGAACCCATATCCGATGTGAGCTGCGTTTTGATCGATTCAAACGTACAGATTTTTGGATTTTGTAAGAATATATTTTACGGTTTATTTTTATTTTATTTTCAGAACGTTGGATGCTGTGCATCCGATTTGATCTCCATTCATTACGTGCAACCCGACGACATGTATCTAATGGAGTTTTTGATATACCATTTCAACCTCACGGAGAGACCAATAGATGCCAACAGATGAAGTTAATCAATTTACTGTTTGCATTTACGTACAGTTGCGGCTGCGATCGAAAATTCGTGTTTCAAGCTTGCCCATGGTCGTGAAGAAAAATTAAGTTTGATATGAAGCGTCTTCGGATGGCGGGAGGCTGTGAACAATCTCATTAACCCTACAACACTTCGCAAGTTTTGTGCGAGGAAGGGGAACAAACTAGTCATAATGGCTGATTCGTATTCGGATATATACCGCCGATCTTTCTTTTTTTTTTTTTTGTGGCGATTTTTGAGACTCGATGCATTCACGATCAATTTTTCGCGGAAGAGCAAGTCTCAGAAAAGCTATTGAACGAAGCGTCAGTGTTTGAGAACTGTATTTTTCATTAGTTATTTTTTAATGATCGCGCTTCTGTTGAATATCTGTTCTGATAGCTTCTCTTCGAGCATTCGCTCGTTTTGTATGCCCCTGTTTTGGATTTAATTGTTCAATAGAATTTCTTATCTTTCCAAAATAGATTATTTCCACTACCGAATCAGTTGGTGATATAATTCGTGGCAGCATGAAGCGCGCGTCAAGGAGAACCACGATGATTCTTCATGCGGCATCTTCGCCACCTGCTACGCGCGCAGGTTTGAAAAGGCGACGAACTATTGCTAGCACTTCCGAATTGGACGACGAAAAGCGCCAAGAAGATCTGATGACAACCCCTCCAGATGCCCAGCAAATTCCCGAGTGCTCAGCGTCTCTTTCGCCGTCGAAGCGAATGTTTTGCTCAATCGAAGAGCCTGACGAAGCAGTTCTGCGAGCTAGGAAGAGTCCCGTTAAATTGTTCGGCGAGAATATCGACCTGGTAATTATACCATTTGAGATATTCTTGTTTATCATATAATAATTACATTGATTTTATAATGAATATAATCGAATAATTTAAAATCTCCCCAGACAACTGGTGGCGTCTTGCATTTAAATAAATCTGAGATTCAAGGAATTGTCACAGTTTCTGGCGGCAAGAAGATAATGAATTCTGGGACCCTCTAGATTTGGATGAGAAGAGCCATAATTATTTTAAAAATGTTTGCTTGAACTTGTTATGGTTGTCTCAACAAACTTCGTGTGGTTTTTATAGTCTAATAATCATACTGGTTCTTTCAGGAGCGTCCGACGGTCGCAGCCGAAGAGAAGGCTTCCACAAAATCAGTTTCCAAGCAGACTGTCTGGCCTGCTCCATCTTCGAAGTTCTTGTCTCGAGGAGCTAGAATTTTAGCCATGGTTTCCGCATTTAAAGATGTACCCACTGAATCGGCTGTGAAAGTTAAAAACGAAGAAATGGCTCCCCCCGATGATCTCGAAATTCTGACGAACGGAGTTGTTGAGGACGAACATCCTGCTCCACTAGAGTAAGTTTTATCATCGTTCCATGGATTGATATTGCTTTGGGATTGGTTATTTTTAATGATCAATGTCGAGGAATTTTTAGAAAGCTGTGCGAATAGCGTTGATGGTGCACCCTTCTTTAAGCAGACGTTTTTCGGGATTATTTTATAGGTCGTTGCCGAAGTTCGATGCCCCCAGGCCATGGGCGAGGCATACGTATTCTCCATCTGCATCACCACGGAATGGTATCTTGAAAGTATCTCCGTCACCGAACAGCTGTGTGAGTTATCTTCGAAAATACTCATGAATTTCACGAGAAAGAATGTACTGTACTGTGCCAGGAACTTGTATGTACTTCAACCTTCGTCAATAAGAATTTTTATTTTTATCTAATGTTCCCATGAAGTTAGTAAAATTTGCGGTTTTTTTTTTACAATAAGAAACCTCTCGCAGGAACTTTAATTTGATAGCGGGCTATCGACAAAAAATTAATTAGCGGGAGCATATTTGAATGGTTGCCGAGGGGGGCATCTTATGGAGTTCGACTGTGCTGTGTATTGAATTTTGTATGATACAAGAATTTCAAAATATTTTGTGGGTCCTTGGGAGGTTCCCGTAAATAGCATCTGTGTTATCCTGAGATTATTTCCCATACTTCTGGGATTCCTTACGCATGGTTTGATAAATTGTCGTTATAAATCATAACGACAACGAGATGGATGTTCTCAATATTTCATGAAATCACCGTCGAATTTAAAATAATTGGTCTGCTCTCTCTTTTCAGTCCGGGCACCGCGTAAAGTTCCGTAAAGAAATCGACAAGGTCGAAATCCCCGCGGAAGGTCGACTGAAGAGCACGAAAGAAGCTACCAGTAGAGCTAAACGAGGGCTTCGATACAGAGACACAGCCGGAGGAGGAGAATCCCCCCGAAAACGAAGATGCATTTCGTTGGCCAAAGAAGCTGAAGAAGAAGCTGCACAAGTCAACAGTGACGCTAGCAATGACTCGCTGAACGATGACGTGTTTGAAGAAAGCAAGCCTGTGGAAGATAGCGGTATTGGGGATAGCGAGGAAGGCAAGGAGAATAGTCGTCCGGAACCAGCCAAAGAAGAGGAAGAAAAATATGCGGGATTCTTCCCCGAGCTTGTGGATTGCAAGGAGTCAGTAGAGGCTATTGTTAGAGAACTTGCTCCTGCAAATTGGTGAGAAGCTGTTTCCGGGTATACCTTTTTTCCTAGTTTTCTTGTCCAAATGTTTTGAAGGAAACGTTGAAATTGTTCTGTGACTTCAATCCGAAATCCACGGGGCATGTACTGAGATAATTTTGAAGATGTGTTGACCGTAATTTTTGAAACATTCTCTTGTATTGTGCGTAATTTTACCTGATATGATCACGATGGAAAGATATGAGTTAAATCGACTTGAATATCTTATCGTTCATTAGTCTCATTGTCATAGTCATGCATAGCATGTTCACTTCGTTTATGAACAAGTTGAATGAACAGCCCTTTTCACTCCTTCAGGGCACACGTTTTTCTCAAGTGCGTTCGGAATTTGGGCGTGGCTACGATCGGGGATTTTGCCAAACTGAAAGAAGAACAAGTTTTAGGATTGCCAATAGCGGTTTCCAATCAAACCGCTCCGTTGGAATTCATTCGAAAGAAATTGTCGTTGTTCGTTGACCAGCCTGTGAAGAACCCTCCGCCACCGGAGATCGTGTGCGTCAATGCGGGTGAGTTTAGTTTTGAAATATTAATTTGAAGTGCGTTTGCAAAAGTCGTGATCTGACGAGTGCTGATTTCGGTGCAGTAATTGAACGATTCCGGTTACCGTGAATTGCTGGTGGTGTTGGCATGAATGTGAATTTTATCGTGCAAAAATGGTGGTGTTGGGAGGAATGTGAATTTTATTATGAAGAATCGAAATTTCGAAATTCAACGTGCTCCAATGTGCTTCGGAAAAACATTTCTAATCGCGTATATGATTCAACGATAATGATCATAAATATTAATTCGCACGCAGAGTCGAACACTGAAACAACGCTGGCATCTGTTATGGAACTCATACCACAGTTGTCTGCCGTTGACCGCATTTCCGTGATGAAGAACATTTTCAACTCCCTTGGGTCCAACGAGGAAAAAAGAGGCCCGCTCAAAACTTTGTTGAAGGAAAATCTCCTAGTTTTATCGTCGGCTGATATCGTGGATTGCGTGGATAATCATGACGATTTAGTTGATACCATTCTACTGCGTCAAGGAATGTCGCACGAGAGATTTTCCCGTTTAGCTACTGCTGCTGGTGAGTTTGGAATTTTGCTTTTCATGGTTTTCAGATTGAGATTGCTAGTGTTGAGCGAGTGAAATTCGCTTAACAAACTAAGAAGAAACAATCATTGAAGTCAAACTTTTATTTTTTTAGGAGATGATGCTTTGAGGCACACGTTGCAAACCGAAGAAAAATGGCGAAAGTCATTATTACGCATTTCAGCGGAACGGGACTTGTCGGAATTTTCTGAAACGTTCGTAGAAGCATTAAATACGAGTGAAACACACGGCGTGGAATCCGTGAATGTGTGCAGCAAAATATTTTCATCGATGCCTGGCGAACAAAGGCGTTTGTTGGGGAAACGGAACATGGATTTCCTTGTGTCTGCCGCCAGCAATGCTCATTTACCGGAATTTTTCAACAAGTTGAAGCAGCATTTGAACGTGGACTCGTGGAGAGCCTTTAGGAAGCATCTTCAGCCGGATTTTACTGAGGAAGATTGCGGCACGCAAACGGAAGCACAGCCCGAATACGAGTTTGTTGCTTCGCTCGAGGAATTGCAAGCGAGGAATTCTAGAGGTGTCATACGTGAATGGGCTAATTTTACCGTTGAGCATTTCAAGAGCCGAAAAGCGAAAGTTGCTGGTTTATTAAGTGAAGTTGTGACGAAATTGCTTAGATGTGACGATTAATGTGTACTGTTATCTTGTTCGTGAAGGAAGTTCACGTCGTCGTGAGATTGAGATTCTCAAGGAACAGAGAGAGAAGAAAAGTTTATATATGTGTTGTCAAGCCTCAATGTTCTGATGAAACTTGTTTCTAAGATTTTTCTAGGATTGTGCTATGATGACACTCCGACTTGACGTATTTCCACCGACTTTCTTTTTTTTTTACTGATTTTTCTATGTTTTTTTTCGATATTAATAAGTTTCTTACAAAATCGTGAACCGCAACCAGATCAGAACTGTGAGCATTACAATGTTTTTTCTGTTGAGGTTGATGATGTAAACTTCTGAGCTTTGTTCGTTCGTTGCCTTTGTACTTCGTTTTTTGTCGAAGAACGTGCGACCTGTGTTTTTTCCTCATTTTAATTCGAGTTTTTTTTTAATCGGAGGAGACGAGCTTGTTCGAAAAAGATTCTCAACAGCTGCGATTGATTGTCATTCCTCTTTCGTTCCAGAACGTTCTACGTTGATTTTATTTTGGCGGATCGTACCGTTTTTTCCTCCTCTCGACTACTTTCCTAAAACATGGTGAGTTTTATGCCATTTTTGTCAATATCTTATACCTAGAAAATTTAATTCTTACAGGCAAGATTTTTTCGTGAACAAGACATCGATGGTGAGTGATTTTTTCGATGCGTCTTTGAATTTCTACGATCAATTCGTAATTACGTATCTCTATTTAGAGTACAGAGATTGCTTCTATCTGTACGCAAGAGATGGACACATCGTTACCCTTGATGAACTGTCAGTGATCATGCGTTCTTTGGGAACCAGTCCGACTATAATCGAGCTGAGGAAATACTTGAAGGATAAAAGTCTGTGCTTTTCCGTGCTGTCATTAGTATGCAGTCGAATATATTTCCGATTTCGTGTTTATTCAAAGATGGAAGAATGTCCTTCGCGGACTTTTTGGAAGTGATGCACACACATACGCAGAAGGAGAACATTTCGGAAGAAATCAAAAAGGCCTTCCGTGCGCATGATGTTGGCAGGAAAGGGGTAATTTCTGCCAGGGATTTGAGGCACGTTCTTCTGCGCTGGGGCGAGAGACTGAGTCCTCGTGAAGGCAAGTAATATTTTTAGTACAGTATAATGTTAGAAATTTTTAAATCTACTAATGTAAGTCTTTCGTCCATGGGAGGCTTAGAAAATGCGTTGTAAAGCATGAAGTTCAACTGCCATTAGAAAAATTCGTATTATGAAATGTGTGAAGTTCGTGCCCTGTTCAAAGAGTTTTTCTGGTCGTGCAAAGCGGATTATACGTGCCTTATATATGCGGCTTGTCCAGAAAGATACTGTTTTGTGGAAACGTTCGAATAAGGTCATTTATTTTTATGAGTATGCAATATTGCCAAAATTTTGGAAATTACTTTCAAATGCATTCAGACTTGTCCCGAGTTCATGAAAGGATGTAAAATTTGTTTGGAAAAGTGTTGTAGCTGAATTTAATTGAAATATCTTAAATTGTGAATACTGACAGTGTACATTTGATCTAAGAAAAATTATTTTATGGACGTTTAAATGTTCATCCATTTTTAAAATTCATAATCCAAATCCTGAATGGAAAAAGTTGGAAATGTGATTTTTTTTTATTGAATTTCCAACCGATTCGGCCACAGAAGCAGGTATAAAAACTAAGCGATGTCAGTGTAATTTTCCAGTTCAAAAAATGAACGGAACAGAAAATTTACTGATAGGTTCCGAAAGACCAATAGTCAAACTTTGATGCTAAGTAATTTTTGTTTGAAATCTTTGCTTCAGAAATTGTTTGTTTTAAACTCTAGTACTGTACAGTATAGTGTTTCATGATCGGTCAACACATGTCTATATCACGCTGCGTGGAAATCCTGTTTATGTGTGAACCAATCTACGGGAATTCGTCGGTAAAACCTTATTTTCAAGCCTCACTTTCGTTTTTTAAGTGTATTCCATGATTCAATTTAAATCAAACTGCATTTCTGTAGTGGACCAGATTTTCCGTGAAGCGAAGATTGCTCCGAACGGGATGGTGAACTATGATCAGTTCGTGAAGATCGTTTGTGCACCCGTTCCTGACTACTATTGAAGTCATGAAGTTCCTCGGAAAAACATTCCAAGCTGCGTCGGAGCCTGTTGTGGTGCATAAATTCGGTGGACCAATTTTTCTACATTATTCTTGTACTTTCATTGATCGATACAAATCTTAGATTTTATTCCTTCTGTTCAAGCTTTTGTTTGAAATATTTTCACCTCTTGTTGAAAATTGCGCATTGCCAAAGAGTGCTATTTCAAAAACTGGGATCGTTATATTTATTTAAAGTTTTGTGAATAGTGTTCTGAAATTCGCTGAGATTGTTTGGGAACGCATTTGAAAATTTTCGTTGCGAAAATTTTGCATGGGGACCAACGACCAATCTTGTGTATTGCATTTTAATTTTATGGACGTAGCGCACTGCAAAAAAAAAATATATATATATATCACCGTTTTTGTTGAATCCAGTGTATTTTTTTTTCGTTCGAAATTCTCTTGGATACACCAGTTCGTTCGCTCAATTGTGTGTGTTATCTCTGCAGATTTACGTGCGTGTGAATTTCTGCATCCATTTCGTGAAGGACGAGACAAATGTGAAGCTATCGCGAAGTCGAACGTATCGTAATACAATAGTTGATCATCTTTCTTGAATATATTTTTCGAAAGAGAATCGCGGTTTCGTCTCCGCGTGGTCTGTCTTACACTTTCGATGCCTTGAATGCTCTGATAGTTGAAATTTCGGGAGATAAAAATGGCTTCGCGTGTGAACGTTGATGAAGATGAATTACCTGCGCGAACGCTGCAGAATGTGCTTGACCAGACGACGCTGAGATGGATTTTTGTTGGAGGCAAAGGAGGAGTTGGGAAAACCACGACGAGTTGCAGTCTAGCCATTCAGCTCTCAAAGGTGAGATTATGAATATTCTCGTGATTTGATGTTACAGGAAAAAATATCTTTTCCTATGCGCTTGCGTTTTAGTTGGTGATTATAGTGTGTGAAAGATGTCAACGCACTTATCTGGTGTAAATTTATGTGTAAGATAATTCGTTTATTTCGTGAGAAATTCTCTATCAGGTTTACTTGAGACGCACCCAATCATTTTGACGTCGTAATCCCGTGTTCAGAAATTATTCTCGAACGATGAAAAATTGAGGATGAAAACGTGCATAATTTTTTTCAATGTTTCTTAGGTGAGGCAAAGCGTCTTGCTGATTTCGACGGATCCGGCTCACAACATCTCAGACGCGTTCAACCAAAAGTTTTCGAAAATTCCGACCAAGGTCAAGGGTTTCCCCAACCTCTTCGCCATGGAGATCGACCCCAACATCGGTATGGCTGAATTGCCCGACGAATATTTCGACGATCCGTCTTCCGAAGCCTGGCGAGCGTCCAAGTCTGTCTTTCAAGACTTGCTTGGCGCATTTCCGGGCATCGACGAAGCCATGAGTTATGCTGAAGTCATGAAACTCGTCAAAGGAATGGATTACAGCGTCGTCATATTCGACACTGCGCCAACTGGTCATACGTTGCGATTGCTTTCATTCCCGCAAGTCATTGAGAAGGGACTCGGAAAGCTTCTGAGACTGAAGAACCAGATATCTCCTTTCCTGAATCGCGTGACTGCAATGTTGGGCATGGGATCCAGTCTGAACGCTGATGAAATGGCCAACAAGTTGGAAGGCATTCTCCCTTTGGTGCAGCAGTTGAACGTGCAATTTCAGAACCCGGAGCAGACCACGTTTGTCTGTGTTTGTATAGCCGAGTTCTTGTCGCTTTACGAAACTGAACGATTGATTCAAGATTTGACAAAAAGTGGGATCGACACTCACAATATTGTCGTGAACCAGTTACTTTTGCCTGGGTTCTCTGCGAGTGAGGGAGACTCGAAGAAGCCGTGTTCCATGTGTCTGGCCAGGTGCAAGATCCAAGGCAAATACTTGGATCAAATCGAAGATTTATACGAGGATTTCAACTTGACGTTGTTGCCGTTGCAGGAGCGGGAAGTTCGGGGTCCCGACGCCCTAGAAAACTTCTCCAAGTTCCTCGTTGATCCCGTTGATTTCTCTTCGCTGAAAACGTTTCTCAGCGAGTGATCCCGTGATTGCTTTACTCTCTTGACCATTTTTTCCGCCCGCTTTTTTGTGTTGGAGAGTTCCAGTTGATTCATGAAAGACGTGGGAAAAGTTGCTCGTTGTTATTCACAAAGTTTTTTTTCCTTGCCGTGGCGCAGCAGTCATTGAAAGATTCTTCAAAACTCGAGCATTTTCGCATCCTGTGTTGATGTGAAATGTGGTTCACGAGTCTGCTCGGAGTCACAGATGTGTTGGTGAATGTAATTCGGAATCCGCATGGAAAAGATATTGCATGTTTACGATTTTTCGGGGACAATGAAACTATTTTTGAGTCATTGGAACTGGGTGCCAAAGTTGTTGGATGCCTCACAAGATGGTTTTTTCTTATGTTTACAGTCAATTCCTAGCACATGCTTTTTTAATTTTGGCGAAACGAGGCATAGTGACCGTCCTTCAACATTTGCCAGTTGACTGAACATTACCACGACGAAGTAAATTTTCAGATGCATAAAAAAGACGCGAATGAGAAGATATGCGTAAAATTATGTAAACTAATCTGAATTAAACGAGCCTAATTTGAATTATGCAAACGATGTATTTTTTACGCTGCTCTTTCAAGATTTGCTCCTGTGTTCTGCACCAGTTCGTCTTCAGTTTCTTGCGCATTGGAATTTGACTAAGCATTCTGTCGCCATTTTGGCCAATTTATATGAGGTTTAAAACGACGAGTTATTAATTTTTTCTCACGGCAATCTTTCGTCTCGTGTGGAGAGACCATTTTGTATCTGTACAGTTGAGGTGAAGATCCAACGTTTGGTTCTTGGACTCGACGCAAGATGCGTTGAATGCGACTGTGAGCGTAAGAAAGGAAAATCGATGATGATCTTAGTTCAAGACGCACCTCGAAGCTGAATCGCAGTCGTGAAGTGTCAATTCATGGATTCATTTGCTTTTTCTGTAGGAAGTCGATGAATCGGCTTTGTGGCCGACGGATGTGTCGAGTCGTTTTCGCTGTCGGGGTTTTCGTATTGATCGCGGTTCTGTTGACACAACGGTGTGTTCGTTGCGGAGAAAGCGACAGGTACACGAAAGACGGAGAAAAGGCCGATTCGGAAACATGCGGCTTGAAAGAATGTGCGACGGAGACGGTGAAGCCAGTTACGCTCGCTGCTGCGGCTTGTGGGAATCGCTTGGAAGAAGTTTCAGTGATGGTCAAATCTGCAGTGATGTTGAGTAAAGCGCGGATGTTGAACGTGATCATTTTCACCGAGGATCGTCTCGTTAGTGATTTCGAGAAAATACTCGAAGGATGGCCTGAAGCTATCAAGAATCGGACTTCAGTGTCGTGAGTTCACGTTGCCTTGGTTTTTTTTTTTTTTTGCCCAAAGTTTCGGGGTGTGTCGTTTTCATTTTGTTACGTTATCAGAAATTCTGTTTCTCTGCCGTTCTGAAAAACATTACATTCTTCACGGAACCGTAGTTACCTAACTCAAACCTTCCTATGTCGAATTGTTTTTGAGTCCCTGTCTGATTTCGTTTAGAATCGATGCACTGAAAACATCCCTAAATCGAAGGCTTTTTCCCTCGAACCTCCATACCTGAAATTTTCTTGAGGCTTTTTGGCTATTATTTCATTGACGCAAGAAAGAGAAGTGCAATAAAAATGTAGCTTGATGTGTTCGGAAAGGAAGTTTAAGACTAATTGGGCAAATTATTCCTTGCCTCTAAGTTCAGCATCCTGTCAACTCATTTAAAAAACAATTTAATGCCTAGAATACAGTATTACCAATTACAATTCCCTGTACAGTATTTCATTGTTTTTTTTCCCCCCAAAAATGCTTGCTTTCCTCCCTGGATCAAATTTTTTCTGCTGGTCCCTTGAAGTTCGACTCGAAGAAGTTCGGTTGTATGACCGCACCCGAATGAAAGCAACCTCTAGATTTTTCCTGCACGAAATTTAAATTCCATTTAAAGGCGAACATAAGTACCCTCTTACTTTCCTGGTGTTCTGATTTCCCAGGATCCTAAAATTTTTGATTAAATTAGGGTTTTCCCAGAAAAGAAAAAACTGTCACACAACCATTGCTCTTCCCCTTCAGCCAACTAACTTTTGCACCTTGAAGTGCTGAAAGCTGACGATTTCTTGATTATTTTCAAATTCAATTCCAAAAGAAATTACGAAAAAAGGGCTCGATCCTTTTGTGGGCCGTGAGTAAGAATATTTTATTTCATAATGCAGTACAGTGTAGTATTCTTATATTTTAATTGAATTTCATTAATACTCGTGTGTAAATACAGTCAAGTATACGCCTCCCTAGTTCTTGAAATTATGAAATTGAGAAAAGGGTGCTTATTTTTTTAAAACTCAAGTACGGTAATTTTATCGCGTTACTTCCAGTCATATAAAAACATTTTCATAGTTGCTTGCTTCGCCGCCAACTGAATAGTGATATAATACTGTACAGTGCATGACAACATGCTTACGTCAGGTTAGGAACCGTGGCAACGCTGTATGTACAATGAATTCCGCTTTCCTGAAAGTTGAAAGAGGGAAGGAAATTGATTGATACAGTGACTGGCGAAAAGCCCGTGTTCTGTGACCTGACGAAGTATTTTCTTCCGAATCAGCAGTATTCCTTCCCTCCATCCATTTCAGGGAAAACGCATCGAAATCAAGTAGCCGAAGCTTATTTTCGACGCGATGAAGTAATCAGAAAATTCTACGTTAAATACGAGCATTGTCCGACTTGACCAAAAAGACAGAACAGTTTCAAAACATCGAGGTAATGAGAAAAATATTGCCGGCAGAAAGATGGCTGATGGTGTTTTTGAAGAAAAACGATGTGAAAATTGGAAATGAACTCTTGCTTTTGAAAAAGCAGCAAAACGTTTTTCGTTTTCATTTGTTGTAAACAAAATAAATGATTGAAAAATGGAAAATTTCAAGAGATTTAAAATACTTGATGATTGAAACAATAAAAAAAAATATTTTTAGCTGGCCTAACGAAAATTTTTAGCACCCTGTATTTTGCCGAATGCTCAGGCCAGAAAAAATACGGTAATTCGATTTTGGTTTATTTTTTGTCAAGGCCATTTCTTTGAAGCTATATTGTGATTAGCTCACTGAACGCATAATCGTATTGAAAATCAATACGATTATGCGTCAGAATTCCAGACTCTGCGCAATATGCGATCGATCAAATACGAGACAGGTAAAAGCTCAGGAGCTGAAAAATATGATCGTTCATTTATCCAGCCTATTGACAAGAAATGGTTCAAACGTCGTCGGAAAACTTTTTGTTTGAAGTTGAACAGTACGTTTTGAGCTCATGGTCTACGATACAGTACATGATACGATGCCTTATTCATTTAATTTTTGTTGTATTTTTGTATTTTAAAAGGCTAAAGCTGGTGCAGTATCCGCAAGACGGTCACGAAAAGGAGTGGAAAAACTTGTTCCAACTCTGCGCCTCACAACGACTCTTCCTCCCATCAGTTTTGCCGTCAGTGAGTATATCTGTTGATTCAGATGAGTCTCAAATTTCACTACCGCGTCTTGTTGGCACCTCTTTTACTTATCTGCTGCGGGTTACAAGATAACGTTTGCTTTTAAAAGTCTCTGAAGTGAGTTTTGAAAACTGATCCGGAGAATAGGGCAACGTTTCTGTGTTGAAGTTTCGTTTGAGACGTAAACTTTTATTTTCTTCGCAGATCGATGCTGTGATATATGTGGATACGGACGTTTTGTTCCTGTCACCCGTCGAGGAGCTTTGGGAAAAATTTGGAGAATTCAATTCGAGTCACATTGCGGCTGCGGTTCCGGAGCACGAAGAACCCGCGGCGGGTTGGTACAACAGGTTCGCGCGACATCCGTATTACAAGCCGTTGGGGATCAACAGCGGGGTCATGCTGATGAACTTGACCCGCATGCGAGGCTTCAATTGGGAGGAATACCTGCTTCCGATTTATAATCGATACAAGATGAATCTCACCTGGGGTGACCAGGACATAATAAACATCCTCTTCTCTTTTCATCCGGAAAAGCTGAGGGTTATGCCGTGTCGGTAAGTTTGTGATGATTGGGTGTGAGAAAAAAAAAAACTCGATCTCACGTGCTCTCATGATTACGTCAAGAAGAGAGAGTGAATAATTATTATCTGTGTCTGAAAAAGTTGCAACCCTTAGAATTCGGCCGCTAATTTTTCTCTGTGATTCATACCCATCATCTTCATTTATGGGATTTTATTTTATGTTTCGTTTATTGATTTTGTGACACCAATGTTTCTTTTTTTGGTGACGTATAAGTTAAGTGGAGAGTTCCATTGGTTCGCTTCTTCAAGTTCCGTGCAGCTAGAATCTCTCTCTCCCTCCCTCCCTCCCTCAGTTATATTATGCAGCATTTTTTTTAACCCATCAACGCGTATTTTCTGCTTTTGGTGAACCTTGATGCATATTCAGTACTGTATATGTTAAGGTATAGTGATTCCCGCGTAACGAAAATTCGAATAGTTTATAGAGGGAAAAAGGATCTCACGGAGCGAGAATGTGTCACTTCTGATGTAATGCGTGTTTTGGGCGAAAAGACGCTTGCATTTTAGCACATTTTGGGCTGAAAATAAGGAATTTTTTTAAAATCGAGGAAAATGGCATGAGTGGGGCATTGTTTTGCCTCTTCTTATCCATAAAGTTTGTGAAGTGTTCAGAAATTTCAAGAGTACAGGATGAATGAAATTCAATGCTAATGTAGAATTCACAATTTTATGTTGAGAAATGGAAAAAAAAACGATTATTTTTAAAGTTTGGTATGGTTTCTTGGGTGAGTGCCTCGAACAAATCAAATCGTTGATAATGTAAGATTTGGGAAATACCGTTTTGCGTAACAAACATTCGGTGTAACGAAACGCACCCAGGAACGGATTATTTTTTTATGTGGGGACCCACTTCGTGTTCTTCATTTGGCGGTTTAATTTTTTTTTATCCTCTGAATTTTGTAGTGTGAGGTTCACTCGTATTTAATCGTATTGGTGATGCTGGCTTCCCCAAAAAAAAATTTAAAAACGACGGACCCCCATTCAAAAATGGAAAAAAAAAGTTCGAATTAAAACAATTTCCGAACTGAATATGGGGCGCGAATCCCTAAGCGTGTCTTTGAAAGTTGTAGATATGTATCAACTCGAATGGAAAAAGTTCAGTCGTACGAAGTTCCTTTTTTTTGAAATTTCAGGAGATATTTGACGAGTTGAAACTCAAAATTGAGGTACTGTGCCCGAAAGGCCGCGCGCCCGGTACGCTTTTGTATCCCGCCCACTCAGACCGCAATTCAAAATTTACGCGTGTACCTGGATAGAGCGCTATGTTTAAAGAAGAAGGATTTCCGATTTTGTGCATTTTCTCAGGGACAGGATCTGAAATATTGTTGGCAGGACTGTGTCTTTCCAAAATCGGAGGTTCGCGTAATTTAAGGATAAAAAATGGTGACCACGGATGTTCACTGCCCAAAGGGTTTACTGTTCTTAATAGTCAGCTTTAATTTTTTTGCAGGTGGAATTTTCGACCGGATCATTGCATGTACTCGTCAACATGTAAATCTGCCGAGGCTGACGGAATTGCCCTCGTACACGGCAGTCGCGGTTATTTCCACAACGACAAGCAGCCCATCTTTGGTGCTTTGTACCGCGCATTCAACGAAATTGGGATCGAACGTAGTGTGAACGACCTGCTTGACATGATATCTCTCGGGATCGAGAATGAAAAGAGCTCGTCTGCTTGTCGAAAATTGGCACCGCTTTTTTTGAAGAACCTTCTGAGACATGCTGTGGACTGATTCCCGTGTGTGCCTTTCCTCGAGGCCGTGAACAAAGTATTTTTTTATTTCGCTGTGGATTCAAAGAATTGATCTCGTGTTACCTGGTTTTTGTCCGATGCCATTTATTTGTTCATATTAGCAGATTTATAGACGTATGTTTTGCCTGAAACTGTGGAACATTTGTACTCTCGTAATTTTACTAAAGGATTTTTTTCTTCGTGTTTGTTGTATAAAATATGAGTTTTTCTTTCAGAGTTACATGGTGCTGTGCTCAAGAATACTGTACCAGTGATGTGATTGCTATTCCTTCCTTCCTTTTTTATTTCACCGTGAGTTTCGTCGTCGTTAAGAAGGACGAAATGGTACGAGGAAGGGGTGAACAAGAAGAGTGAGAAAGGGGGGCGGGAGATATGGATGGAACTCTCGTAGAGGACGAAAGTGTTGATGGTGGGGATGTTGGTCCGCCGGGGTTGCGAGTGGATCCCGTGGGTGCTGATGGGCCATCTGCCGACGTGCCTCTGGTTCCTGGGGGTGTCATCCGACACAAGCACGGGTACATGCGGCGCTACTTTTTCCCGATGGAGCCCGTGATGCGGATGTCACGTTGGGACCAACTCGCCGATCGACTCATCCACTCGGAAGTGAGATTGATTCTTTTTTTTTTTACTATTTCAAGCTAAAGAAGATGCTGTTCGGCATTAATGGAACCCAAAAAAGAACAAATGATGCAGATACAGGATAGAAAATTAAATGTGGGAAATCAGCAGGTTTGCCGCCAAGAACATTCAGTGGAACCTCAGTAACTCAAACATCCCTGTGTAAATTTTTTCCAGTACATCCCTAACTCAAAAGAAAATTTTCTAATCTCTTAAAGTTTGACTTCTAGAGGTTTGAATATAAAGTATATTCAAAGGGAAACCTTTATTATATGTTATTCATTTTTCAGAGTAATTTTTTTTCGTTATTCTGTGCAGAGAAATGACGCAATCCACAAGGAATACTGAAAATACTAAACAAGTGAATAAAAGGAGTTTTTCACTAATCCAACAAGGGAAGCTTCCACACTATCAGTAAAATCAGCAATAAATAAAAGTATATTTAAATCGAGGATTGATTGTATATCAGCTTTTTCATGCTTGGGACTTGGCTGCCCGTTTGTTTTGGTCTCAGAAATCACTCTTCTACCTCAAAATCTAGTAATTTAAGCTCTTGAATGTTATTCATTGAGGAATTTTTGAGTACTGTATAGGATTTGCAGTGGATACCTACCTGTGAGTTCGTGGGTAATATGACATGAACGTGTTTTTAATTAGCCTGATTATTTCAAAGGAGACGCATTTTATTTTGTCAGTATCAGGGAGAAAAACGTCAACAAATTGAATTTTTCGTAGGCCTCTTCGTAAACTCAAGCTTTTTTTTTTGCAGGTGCCTGTGATTCTAACAGATACGAACTTGGTTAAACCAGCTTTATCCTGGAACTTGGAATACCTTGAGAAGAACCTTGGTGACGGAGATTTCTCGGTTTTCTATTCCAAAGATCACAAATTCAAGTACTATGACCAAGCCAAATATAATGACAAGGTTGTGCCGGATTTCACGCCGCCAATGTCACAAGCGACGATGAAGTTCTCCGAGTTTCTTGTTAAGTTTAGGCAGTGGAAACATGGACAGCCTCGGTACGTAGTTTTTCGAGTGATTCCTGCCTTTCATTTTATGTCAATTGAAACTTATTTTTCGTGAAGGATGTATTTGCAGCATCCCCTGAATGACTCCGTAGGAAAAGCGATCAAAGATGACTTTCTGGCTTTCAATTGGAAATGGCTGGAGTCAGTACAAAAGGAGCATAACTGGGGCAATCTGTCCTCCAATTTGATTTACATCGGCATGGAAGGTCAGGAAAGATTTTTTTTTTTACATCCGTGATTTCAAAATGATGTGTACAGTATTTTCTGCCTATCCCACGCAATCATGTTGATGCGTTTTCCTGTACTTTAATTCTGTTCGAATGAGTGGCCCATTTAAATATTCAGAGTAGTACATATTACTTTAATTTACCTCTTTAAATTATTTATTTTAGACCGGGATTCGACAGCTATTTCCCAGAATTAATTTTTTGAAGCGAATTTTATCCTCTAGTAGAGTGAAACCTTTTCATGTGGAACATCCTGGGGATAGCAAAAAAGAATTCGGAAGATTAAAAATTTCGATGTAGAAATAATCATGTTTGTGGAAGAAAAGAAAGAAGAATTGCCGGTAATTGTGATTCGTGATATTCTGGGCCATAAAATGCTTCTTGAATGAGTTGAAAAGATGCTGAACTTGGAGACAAGAGTTTATTCGTCCAATTAGTCTTTCACTCCCTTTCAAAACAGATAAAGTTACATTTGTATTGCTTTTCTCTTTCCCGTGTCACTAAAATGATAGCCAAAAGGCCTCCGGAAAATTTGAGTTATGGTTTGAAGGGGAAGCCTTGAAGTTAGAGAGGTTTTTAATGCATTGTTGAAATTTCGACAGGAACTTAAAAAAAAAATCGGCATATGGAGGTTTTTCGACTTGGAGAGGTTCTGTTCATCGAGGGTCAACTAGTTACATTTTTGTAGCTTAAAAATTGAATGACGTTCTTTTGTGTGTGTGTACGTGAATGAAGTGAAGTTACTTAAATGAGGGTGAATGGAATGCTTGCATTACAGGAAATGTGACTCCGGTGCATTACGATGAACAAGAGAATTTCTTCGCCCAGGTGGAGGGATTCAAACGATGCATTTTGTTCCCACCAGAAACATTCGAATGTCTTTACCCTTACCCTGTGTTCCATCCTCATGATCGACAGAGTCAGGTGAGAAAAAAAAAAAGGAGATTTGTTTGAATGCCGGAATCGTAGGTCATTCTGTCTATATCTGCGTCGAATGTGTTCTTTTTTAAGGTGGATTTTGACAAGCCGGATTTTGAGTCTTTCCCGAAGGCGCGGCATTTGCGTGGCTTCGAATGTGTGCTTGAACCCGGAGATGTTTTATATATTCCGAAGTATTGGTGGCATCACGTTGAGTCCTTACTTGGAGCCGGTCACACGACGTCCATCAATTTTTGGTATAAGGTAAAATATATGTTTTTGCCCGAAAAGCTTCAAGTTCGATCCCTCAGCGAGGCAGGATTTGTTTTTTGGCTGATCTCGACCCAATCTCTTGGTAGGCTTCAGATGAAGGTACCCATAGTTTCAATGGATTTACTGTTCGTTATTCAGGAATAAGTCATATTCCGCAGCAAAAAAAAAATTACTTTCTGTGATCCCGAGAGCATTGTAATACTGTATTCAATCGAGTACCACGTGCAGCTATTTTTTCGAAAATAAGAGGGAAAAAAGTGGTTGAATGCCATGTGCAGTTATACAGGTTTTTAAGCTTTAGATCGCGTCATATTTGATTTCAACTGGAAATATTTTTCTATTAATTTCAACAAATAATTTAAAATTGTAAATTTAGGAAAATTAACGTTCAGTTTGACTTCTAATTCGATTCAAAATTGAAATTCTGGTGCATTCTATTTGCAAAGTTTTAAATTTTCAGTCTAAAAAGGGGGTGAGCGTCTTACTGTGGGATAAGTTTTTATCCAAAAATGTATGCTGAAAAATTCGGGTGCATGCCTTACTTGAGGGCATGTGGTACTCAAATAAATACAGTACCTGCTACTTCTGTTGAACTTCTCAGAACGCATTGCGGAATTTTTTGAACGCCAAGAACTATCAACATACTTGCTTAAAAGCTATGTTCATGAATCAAAAAGTTCGCTGTTATTCATGGAGCGATCAGTTCTGTCTTAAGATTGCGCCAATGTGCTGTACATTATTGCTCTCTTTGAGATGATACCGAAGTTGTCCTTGGATTTGGAAAAAGATTTCTCAAGTTTTTAAATCACTAATGAAGGATGGATTTCAAATTGGAGAATCGAAGCCACGTGGGAGAGAAATGATGTAAATCCAGTTCTTCCGACTCGCTAAATTCCCCGAAAGACGAATCATGATGGTTTTTGGAATGTAGAATTGAATTGTAGTTGATGTTGTTTTCTCGTAAATGTTTTGCTTCTCAGAGTGGACCCCTTACGCAAGTGGAGTATCCATTGAAACCGCAACGCAAAGTAGCAATGATTCGAAACTTGGAAAAGGTTGTCACCGAGGCACTCGGGAACCCGTTCGAAGTCGGGCCACTGTTTGAAGCCTTGGCCTTGGGTCGCTACATCAAAGTCAACGCCCTTTCGCATTCCGAACTTGGGTCGTTGAACCGCTACCCTTCGAAACCGAACCCCCAGGTTTCGACCATTGAGTGATCCAATTGTTCAATAATTTTTTTTTTCCTTTCTCGCGTTGTGGGCTATCGAGTTCAGGATTCCTTTCCAAAAAGGAAGAAATAAACGGGCGTTTTTTCCAAGGTTTGAATTTTCTGAGGCAGTGGTCATTTTTTTCATGCCAAAAATGCCGGAGGATATGAACTGTGCTTCGTGTGCGTGTCAGAATGAATGTCAATATGTATTTGCTGGTGTTAGGAAGCTGAATGCTATTCGTTCTCCAGATGCCCCGAATCATGTCCAAGACGTGCATTTGACTCCACGCCGTGGTTTATTCACGCGAATTCACGCACAGTATATTTCAGCTTTCAGGAGTTTTGATGGCGGGCTGAACTTCAACCTCCGTTTTATTTGTTTGTTTTTCCCCCTCTGTTGATTTTATTCATAAATGAATTGCGAATGTTACAGTACGAACAAACAATTTGCTGCGATTTATTTCATGATGATCTGTGCATGTTGAAGGCTTTGTCGGTCATCTTTTCTGAAACGTACGTGGCTTTAGATTTTCTGTTAAACGCCCTTCTCACGATTGGTTTCTCTGTCTTCGCCTTTTTCCCGGTCTCCTCGCCTGCTCCGATTTTGACATAATATCTGAAGGCTTTCTCTTCTCTGATGTCTGCGATCATTGCCAGTAATACTTCTGTTCTTCAGCAAATATCGAGAATGTGGTTAGGTCTGCCGCCTTCATTTTCTGAGATTGAAATGGATGTGGAGGAGTTCGACGGTATCTTGTGTGTGTGTTCACAGCGAACGGCTGAGAAGAAAATGGTACCATTTTTGAGTGAGAAAGAGACTTTGTGAGTGACTGAGTGGGGTTATTCTTCTGGTGAAGGTGAATGTTACCGATGCGCAGCCCAGAAGACGACGCTCTATTTTCACCATTTCAACCTCGTCGAGCTCCTCCGTCAGAAACCTACCTAATGAAGAACACTTTCGGAGCTCCATCTCTAGAAGTGTTAGCGCTGAAACGTGCGGTACATCGTTGACTGGGTTGCTCGAAAGCGTTTCTCAAGAGTCGGTGAAGATCGCGGGTCAAGAGTCGTGTCAATGCGTCGTGTGCCCTGCTGAGGTCGTGGCTCGTAATGATGAGCGTTTTTGTGGAAGTCCGAGTTCTGTTTCGCAAATGAAATGGCTGTCGCTTCTTGAGATGGAGTCTGTGTTGCCCGTTGAGCAGTGCCTTGAATTGAAGGCGAGTGGATAGTTAAGGTTGCTGCGTTGAAGCTGCACTTAAATCAGTGAAAGGAGTGAGTGTGTAAGTCCAATATTATCGTGTGTAAGGCTTAGTTCATATTTGTGTGGATATTGGAGAAACTTTGGCTTGATTTATGCCATGGATATACGTACATGCCGGATTTATGCGAAGACTGGTACATCCATTTCCAGTCTTGAGGAGGCTGATTCGGCGAGTAAAGAAAGAACTTGAAACGAATTTATTTAATTTTTTATATCGAAGAATTTCATCTTTCTTACCAACGATATTTGTTGGACGAAAAGATTGGGGAAGATTCGGAAGAAATGAACTCGTTCTAGAAGCCCCGAAGATGAAGACCTGAAATTATTCTCAAGTTATTTGATTATTTTTAATACGTATCATTTCGAATATTCACCTATTCTAATAATATAACTTTTGTACTTCGAATTTTCAACTCGTTGCGAAGAAAGTGAACAGAGATAGATTTCATGCGATTTTCAGTTGATGCGAATTTCCAGAACTGAAACGCTAATTTTCCCATTTTGAAAGTGTTCGTCGAAATTTCTTTTTTCATTACTTATGGTGCGCATAATTATGCTGAAAACTGCGTCAACAGTTCAAAAACTTGAAGTACAGTATTTTTAGGCTTTCACGCGGTGTTATACGAAAGAATGCGGTGCAGTAGAAGAGAAGTTGGAGGAGATGATGTGTCGTGTTTCCAACCTTTCGAAGGATGCGCTGGATTGTCGGGCATCGTTTCGGAAAGTGTACGACAGGCTGAAACATTTAACGAAGAAGAAACGGGCCTTGAAAGAAGAAATCGAGCGGAACAGCGAATTCAACGAACTCCTCAATGGCCTTCGTGGTTTATAAAGATCGATCCTATTTTCTAGCTTCATCCTGAAGTTTACGAAATGCAACAGCCAATTGCACGAGACTCCTCGATTTTTATTTCATGTTTTTGAGATAAGAATTTTGGTGAGGCTATGGCTATGAGATTATTTTGAACAGCATCAAATCTGACCTGAGGTGTGAGTTCTGTTGGTTGAGAAAGTGGTCCACCAAACCAGTCCACTATTCTAAGCTTCAACTACCAGAAGTGGCAGTGATAGGGATGAATTACCTAGTAACAATTCTCAATGCTGAGAGAGCTGTGATCTACAGCAGCTGCATTACATACAGTTGAGCATTCTTAAAAAAACAAAATCGAACATTGCTTCTAATGACATCTACATAAGAAAGATAACACTAAAATTCAAATCCGACAGCATTGACCCATCTCTTGAAAGGATTATGGTATTTTGTTTTCCCATCGGTGAAGCGCGGTGACCGGACGTTTAACGCGTGCGTAATCATCTACGATACGAAAGAACGTGGAAATTTGTGTTGTGACTGTTCAGAAACCGATTGAAGTTATGGTCTTGGTGTTTTGCAGATGACAGAACAAAATGTTTACTCGACTGGAGTGTGTTTTCTTTGCGGGAGCTGCGACGTGGGTCATCACTCAGGAGACATTCCGGTCATCCCTATGTATGAAATCAGATTCGTAGTTGAAAATCTCGACGAAACAGTTCCGGAACGAAACTACTCTGATGATCAAAGTGTTGAAGGATGTGCTCGTTGTCGTGGACTAGTTTTTCAGGCCCTCGAGCTGAAAGCAGAACTGGAGGCTTTATTTTTTAAAATGCGACAAATAAACTCGCAGAAATTTCGTATGCCGCAGTGTAGTATACAGCCGGATAATACATACACTAATTTGGAACCTGTGCAGGCTGCCCCGACGGCGAAGGAAAGACGTTGTATACCGTGCACATCGTGTGGTCGCTCACTGAAAAGCGAGCTCCAACTGGAAGAACACGTTGCTGCTGTTCACAGGAAAGAGAGGAACTTCCATTGTCCGATATGTTCTGCGAGATTTGGTTGGAAGAGCCTGCTTCAAGAACACGTTCGGAAGACCCATTCTAATATTGATACCACTTTGGTTTGTCAGGAATGTTCGAAGTCGCTCAAGACGAAACGTGGATTGGTTGAGCACATGTGGTCACGTCACAGTATTCGATGCCCTGGTGCCAATTTCAAGAAATGTCGTTTCTGTGATAAGATATTCATAACGGTGCAAAAGTTGAAAGAACATGAGAGAAGACATAGCGGCGAGCGACCGTATCCTTGTATGTTGTGTGAATATGCTTCTAATACGAGAGGAAATTTGATTCATCACGTCAACAGAATGCACAAAGCGAACAATTTAGAAATTAGCCATAATGATCTCTTATAGTGTTCGAGTAACCTGTGCTTGGAATTCTGAATGGGGATCCCCGGTACATCGCAGTTTTTTTTGCATTTTTCCTGGATGCAAACACGTTGGAACACACAATAAACATTTTATTACGTTTTTATCTCTTTGTTTCTGAGTTTTTCCGGGGATGATCTCATGTTGAACTTTCGTTTGTTTTATTGTAGATGCCGAGAGAGGTCTCCAGATCGCATCGTTCAGAGACTGATAGTTTTAAAAGACGCCGTTCAAAAAGCGCGTCTCCGCGATCGCGCAGAAATGTTCAGCGTGATACACATTCTAGAAGCCGAAACGAAAAACTCGACAGAAGAGATCGCGTTCACTCGAAAGAACGTTCATCGCAATATTCAAGATCTTCCGAGCATTCTTCCTCACGCCGACGCAGCCCAGAAACTGATCGTCATGAACGGCGGAAAAAGCACTCGCAACGGTACATTGAACATAATTTTGCGTGCATTCGGTGTCCAACATTACATAATATTTCCTTACCTGCAGATCTAGGTCATCATCATCGAGCAGTTCGAGCTCAAGTTCTTCAAGCGAAGATTCGATGGAGCTGAATTTGAAACTTCTCGAGAAACGAATGGAAGTCGCTGAACGTCGCAAGCAGAACAAGTTGAAACGGAAAGCGATCGAAACTCCCGAAGAGAAGCGCGCTCGTCGTCTCGCCAAGAAGGAGATTAAAGAGCGTAGTCGGAAGGCGAAAATGGGCTGGGATAGTGACTATCTCCACTACACGAACGCAGATAATCCATTCGGTGACTCTAATTTGTTGGATACCTTCACGTGGAACAAGAAGCTGGAAAAGGAAGGTCTCACTACTCTTCCTGCTGAAGAACTCGAGCTTCGCAAGCGCCAGAAAATGGAAGAAAACCGGCGCGAGCTGGAAAAAGTAAAGGAGCGACGACTCGCGATGGAAAAAGAGCGTGAAGAACGTGAGCACGACATGTGGCTCGCCCAACGCTCCAAAGAAGCCGAACAGTTCAAGGAATGGGAAAAGCAAGAAGAGCTTTTCCACCTCGAGCAGGCGAAACTTCGGTCCAAGATACGCATCCAAGACGGTCGCGCAAAGCCAATCGATCTCCTCGCCAAGTATATTTCTTCCCAAGAAGACGTCGACGCAGTGGAGATGCACGAACCTTACACATACTTGACTGGTCTTGGGATTGACGACCTGGAGGACTTGATCGAGGACATCAAGGTCTACCAGGAACTTGAACACGATGCAAATCAACCCTTCTGGGAGGACATGACTATCATCGTGCAAGATGAACTGCTCAAACTACAGAAGGCCAAGGCCCAGGCCGATGCTGAAACCCACGGTGCTGTATTCATCGAAAGAGTCGAACGCCCCGGGGTTCACGCCAGTGTCGCGAAAGACGTCGCTGAGGTCTTCAAAGGCAAGTCACCGGAACAATTGAAGCAGTTGAAAGACTCAATTACTGGCAAGGTCGCGGCTAAAAAGTCAGGACCTCCGGGTGCACGAGCTGATCTTCCGTATTGGGAATCCTTGTTGCAACAGCTTCACGCTTACATGGCTCGAGCGAGACTACGAGAAGCTCACCAACAAGGACTCAGGAAAAAGCTGGAAATTCTCAAAGCCGAACAAGGTGTTGAAGAAGCTAAGAAACTTGCATTGCAGAACGCAGCGATCAGCGAACCCGTAGAAGGCGGCGAGGAAGAGAAGGAACGAAGACAAGAAGACGTCAGCGACGAAGAAGACAATGAGGCGAATACGGAGGAGGATTTGGATGTGTCAATGATAGAGACTGCCGTAAAAGACTACGAAGATGGGCGATATTCCCCGACAGCCTTTGACCCTGACGATCTTGAACCAGGAACCTTGTTCGTAAACGAGGACGACGATGCGAAGCGCCTCGATTATTCCCGTCAATTAGTGCAAAGCAAAGGTCGCCGCGTCGAAGATGTCATGACTTCAGAAGAAAAGGCGCTGCAGAAGGAGGCGAGAAAGGGAATGACTGATGACGAGGCTGTGTTCGGAGTTGAGGCGGAGCTGGAGCAGCAGTCGTACTTGTGGTCTGACAAGTACAGACCACGTAAACCTCGATATTTCAATCGTGTCCACACTGGATTTGAGTGGAACAAATACAACCAGACGCATTATGACATGGATAACCCGCCCCCGAAAATTGTGCAAGGGTATAAGTTCAACATCTTCTATCCCGACTTGTTGGACAAGTCCTCAACTCCCGCATATTCAATAGTAAGTTCACATGGCGGATTCTGGGAAGTAACTTGGTAGTTCGTGGCCTCTGCATGTTTATTCACGAGCGTTTTATTTAAAATGTTAGGCGTCACTGTCCAGGGTGAATTTAATCAACTCTGTTTTCTCCTGGAATGAAGATAAGTACTGACGCGAACAAGAAAAGTGTGAACACCGCAAATTTCGAGTTTAGTTTTGAAAATCATTGGAATTGAAATCGAGCTTTTACGTTTAGTTTAGGATGGGTTAATTTCTTACTGCATGCGTAGAAAAGTCAGAAGAAAATAGCCTGTGAAATGCACCGGTAATGGTTTCTTATCGGTTCTTTCTAGTTTAAGCTGAGGCACGTTAGAAAAGATAAACTTGTGATTTTTGCGTGGCGTGTCAAAAATGTGTAAAAGACCGAGGAAGTTCTTCGTTTTACGCAATTAATCCGCGATTTTAAAATGTTTCTTCGACAACCCTGATGACCTCTCTAAACCCCTTCATTTCGAAAGCACATTAAGCAGTGATCCAACTAGTCCCTTTTTTGAAAACTGAGTCGAATTTCGTTCTGTATATTGTACAGGATTTGCCTCGACATAAATACAGTATTTTTTCATTTATTTTTCAGACACCGTGTGGTGACCAAGGTGATTTTGCCATCTTGAGATTCAAAGCAGGTCCTCCGTATGAAGACATCGCGTTCAAGATCGTCAACAGGGAATGGGAGTACTCGTATCGCCGCGGGTTTCGTTGTCAATTCCATAACTCCATTTTTCAGCTTTGGTTCCATTTCAAGCGCTATCGCTACAGAAGGTGATTTACTTTCTTGTTGCGCGTGGATAGTTGTATGAAGATTTTTCGTGCCCTGATTTGTACTTGATGTTGAAAATGTGTTGGATAAATGTTCCAAGATTGAAAGGGGACTTTTTGGAGGAAGAAAATGGCTTACTTGCGTATTTCCTGTTGCACTTTTTCATGTACTGAATGGTTTTCACAATTTTCGTGTGGGAGAGCTTCATGGATACGACGTTCGATTACATTACTGAGGTTTGAATCTGACTTGAAGTGGAAATTACGTTGTCTAAAATGAGTGCCTGTATCCGGAACGCTTTTTGAACGACGAGTATACAAAAAATGCTCTTCCTTTTCAGGACTTGTGCTGTAGTGAATTTTATTGAAAGATATTCTGTGAAGTTGCTTTCGAATCATTCCCGGTTCCTGCCTTAGTCTTCCGTGGAATCAAATTATCGTGACGTTCTGTGTATCTGTGAATCTTACTTGGAACTGCGGAATACTGATGAATACTTGCAACACCGGTTGAATGTTGCAACGCAGAACCTAGACTCCGTGTCCGATTTCTGTTTCGCCATTTCGAAAGGGACTGGAAGATATGACCCTGGTTCAGAATCCGATTCGATCCCGGAGATTGCCCTGTGCAAATGGCTTGAAAACCGATGCTAAATTTTAGTTGTGCGATGATATTGAATTCATTGTTCATATCGCCGTCAAGTGTTAAAATGAGGATGTGGCTCCGATCAACTGGGGAAATATGGAGTCCTCAACCGCTCTATTTTTGTAACGAGCATCATTCATCGTACGCTGATTCATTATCCAAGTTATCGCTGAGAAGTCCAAACGTTATGTTGCTTCACTTGCTTGTAGCGCCCTACCAACGTCTTTCAACTCGTGACGCGACGTTATGGTACAACTTCCACTCAGATCGGTGTAGATGGCACAGTATACTCGCACCAAAACGTACTCCAGGAGTATACCTCGCCTCGGCAGGGTGTACTCCGGTGGGTACCGTGCCGTCTGGCGGGTCTATACCTAATCAGCCGAGTGAAGTTCTGTGGCGGCTTTTCCGCAGTGAGCACTGAGGCAGTGTTTCATTCCACAAAATTAAGTGTGAATTCAATTCATTGGTGATTCTTGGAGAAGTGTTAACTTCGGCCGAAAAAATGTTTAATTTTGTGAAAATATATTTTCACAGGAGGCCTTGTACAGACCATGGCACAAAATATGTGCAAAGTTTATTATTAGGAGTTGAAGCGTGTTAAAATATTGTTCATTTTATAATTTTTAGTTGCATTGAGTATAGAACAATTTTTGCCACGCTTTAAAATGTCGCCACCAGTTTGAGTACCGTTTCCTTTGGCGCTGCTGGCTTGCATAAGAACAGCCCCGGAGGTTGAGGGTAACGCCACCACGGGGTGCAACGTGCAGGAATCACTTCCCATTGCGATTTCTGTGAGAAGTTCCCTTGCGTGAATAGGAGACGTTCAGCGGCACATGCGTATTGTGCATGACTAAAGTCACGTGTCCCCAAACCTCTGTGAACTGTGCTCACGTAGGTTCGAGCCGATGGGCTCTTCGTCGGAGCATTTGCGAAAAATCCACCGTGGTTTGCCGGGTGCAACTGGGAATTCTTTTCCATTCGGGAAGCACGGGGAATTGTACATGTGTACGAATGTGTTCGTCAGTGGGGAGCAAGGTCAGAAGTGTTCAAAATGTCATGTTTTCTCCGGAGTGCTTCCCTAATTTCCCTAATGTTGTGACGTAATCGCGAATCTAATTCCGAAGTCTTCGAGGAATCCCGGGAAATCAGTCCAATGTTATTCACCAGAAATTTGATCGTTTTTCAAGCCAGAATCTTTGGAAGACTTCGTGCGAGCTTCGCGTGTGTATCTGGTTCCGTGAACATGTCGTTGAATAAGTTGAGCATTGACCATGTGGATGTCAAGGACCAGCGCGTCATCATCAGGTTTCTGTCTGACAATTGATTGATAGAAGTTATCGTAATATTATTATTGTGTTGATTATCTTTTTTATCTTCATGGTTGTTTCAAAGTTCTTCAAAATGTCATAAAAGCTGGTTGAAATGTTGATTTGTATTTCACGCCCCCCGAAGTCCAATGGGGAAAGCACATGTGATTTATTTGTCACTAATGTTCAGGACAGTATTTTATGATTCGCACTTACGGCACAGTTTTTTTTCTTGAGTTATGGGCAGGTGTCGCCTATATCAAAAACGGCGGGAATCCGTTTAGTGTTGCGTGAAATAACGTAACATCATCCCAGCGTAACCCAACCAGCATAATCAAATAAAACTAACAAATGCAAGCTTCATGTAATATAAAATTCAGGAGATATCTTGTTTGAAAGAGCCTTTGTCTCTCTGGTCTCATTTTCACCCGAACTGTTTTGCAGAGTGGATTTCAACGTGCCGATGAAAGATGGAGTCATTACCAATAACCAAAGAATTGTAGCGGCACTGGATACGATTAAGCATGTTTTGGATCACGGGGCAAAGTCGGTAGTCTTGATGTCGCACTTGGGAAGGCCTGATGGATCTCGTGTGGATAAATATTCCCTAAAGCCAATTGCTGCTGAGGTTCAGAAGCTTCTTGGACGGTAAGCTTGCAGATGATCTTCTATTATGCAGTGAGTTACTGAGGCGATTTGAACTTTCAGTGATGTGAAATTCCTGGAAGATTGCGTTGGACCCGAGGTTGAATCGGCCTGTGCCAATCCAGCTCAAGGTTCCGTGATTCTTTTGGAAAACTTGCGTTATCACGTTGAGGAAGAAGGAAAGGGTGTAGATGCTTCGGGAAGCAAGGTGAGTTGAGGTTTTCGATTTGCACATGGCAAGACCTCAAATATATATAGTCATTTTCCTTCTTAGATTAAAGCCTCTCCTGATGCGGTTGCAGCCTTCAGGCAGTCCCTGCGCAAATTGGGCGACGTTTATGTGAATGATGCATTCGGAACAGCTCATCGAGGCCATTCGTCTATGGTGGGAGAAGGGTTCGAAAAGCGAGCTTCTGGGTTCTTGTTGAAAAAGGAGTTGACCTACTTTGCAAAAGCTTTGGAAAATCCGGAACGGTTGGTTTGATATTTGAAGGATGATGAAAGTATCCTTGAGTTTTTGAATCCGGTTTGCCGCTTTCAGTCCATTTTTGGCGATTCTGGGTGGAGCTAAGGTGAAGGACAAGATCCAGCTGATTGAGAACATGTTGGACAAGGTGGATGAAATGATCATCGGTGGCGGAATGGCGTTTACGTTTTTGAAGGAGTTGAATGGCATGAAGGTACGAGTTTTACCTCGCCTTAATTCCAATATCTAGTATGTTTGAAAAATTACCCTTCGACCATTTTACCTTTTTTTCAATTTCAAAAATAATTCGACATTATGTTATTTCTTCGTTCATCATCCGTGAACTGACTTTCTGTCTTGGGTGGGACCTTTCTAATCGGGGAGAAGAATTTTAAAAATGCAGATGTAGCGTTTAAATGCTGACTTATTTCACTTCAAACTTTCAAATATTTTATTTGTAGTATTCCACGATTGTCAAATGGTTCCCTGAATTTGAACAAAAATAATTCAACCTTGCCTTATCAAACCCACATTAACCTAATATTTTCGTGCTCGAAGAAAGTTTCAGAAATTCCAGTGGCACCTATCTGAAATACCGCATAAGCACCTCCATAGATTTTTTGTGCACAAATTGAAAATCCCATAAATAGGAAAATGTAAGAACCCACTCACAGTATTTTGTTTTTGTTCCGGCTTTCTAGGAACCTAAAGGTCCTGACGAAATTCAGGTTTTCCCCGTAAAAGAAAAAACTGTGTCATACAACCTTTGCTGTTTTACTTCAGTCAATAACTTATGAATCTTCGAGTGTGAAAAGCTGATCATTTCTTGATTTTTTCAAACCTCCATTTTAAAGAACTGAAGAAAAGAAATGCTTGATTGTTTTGTGGACCGAAAACAGGAATATCACATAGTTTAGACGCATTTTTGCGCAAATGACATTAACATGCCTTTGTAAGGACCAGATCCCCCCAGTTTTTCAGCTTCAAAAATCGAAAAGAGCGTTTATAATTGATTAAATGCGCTAGATGCAAATCCCAGAGGGGTTCAGGTGAAATCAATTGAGAATTGCCAAATTTTGAATAATACTGTGAACAAATTTCTCAATTAGAGGGTAATTAGAGCATTTTGTCAGTCAGAAACCTTCATCCATCAACTCTTCGGTGTATTCGTAGATTGGATCATCTCTGTTTGATGAGGAAGGGGCCAAAATTGTGGGGAAGCTGATGGAAAAGGCTAAGGCCAAGGGAGTCCAGATTCACTTGCCCAAGGATTTCCGTACTGCGGATAAATTCGCTGAAGACGCGCAAGTGGACGCTGCCACTGTCGAGTCCGGCATTCCAGATGGTTGGATGGGTCTGGACGTTGGACCTGCCACCGAAGCCGCCTTTTTGGAACCCTTGCATCGTGCCAAGACGATCGTTTGGAATGGGTAATGTCACATGCATAATTGGTCGGAATGAGTCGATTCAATGTGCGAAATTCGAATTCCCAATCATTACTGTATAGGTTAGTTTCAGGCTCAGAATCGTTTTCTCGAAGTTTTCAGGCTTTGCTCCGACTTCATGGGTTAAGGATCCATGATCGCATTCAAGTGATTCAACCTTCGTGAAAATTGCGCGATAAAGCTGCTATTGATTTAGTCATCTTTAGGACAAATTTTGCCATCTACAAATTGAATTTTTTCTCGAGCGTTGAGCTAGTTTTTTAGAAAACGGTTCAACCTTGATAGGAAAGACATGCCTGATTCTTCTGTGGACTGAAAACAGGAGCATCACCTATTATAGAGTCGTTCTTGAGCAAATAGCATAAACATGCCTTTGTGAGGACCACTCTAACTCGAACCTCTCTAAGTTGAATTCCCTCCTTTTTTCAAATTTTTTCCAAGTCCCTCTCTAATTTCCCTTAGGAACAATGCATTAAAAACCTTCCAAACTCAAAGGCCGCAAACCTCCATAACTCAAATTTTCTGGAGACCATTTGGTTTTACAGTACTGTATTTCATTAATGCAGGAAAGATAAGAGTGATGAACATCTTACATGTCACTTGATGCTTTTTGAAAGAGAGCGAAATACTAATTGAGCGAAAGACTAATTGGGCAAATGAGCCCTTGCCTCCAGTTTCAGCATCCTGTCAACTCATTACTGTACTGCATATTGTATATTTGCGACGATTGCGAGTACATTTTTCTCCTGTTAACCGGCTGTGTACAGAATCGTTGTTCTCGCCAGAAAAAAGACCGATATTATAAAAGTCAGAATATAATGAACATTGCAGCGGTTATTTTACAGTATTTTGGATTCCATCCACTTTTCCGTTTGTCTCATTTGTGTTACTATTGTGACGCTTTGAACTTGTCTGAAACTTAATTTCGTAAGTGAACAGGAGTGACTCGGATTTTTTGCTGCGCGGTTGAATGACTTGGTCTTTTAATGCAGTATTTTCTCCTAACCTTCTGTAATGTATAGTGTATGTTTTTGTTCGTTTGAAGGCCTGTTGGAGTATTCGAATTCAAGAACTTCAGTTCTGGAACTAAGTCGATCATGGACGCAGTTGTGGAAGGCACTTCAAAGGGGGCAACCGTAATTATCGGTGGTGGTGATACGGCAACTTGTTGCGCCAAATGGGGCACCGAAGACAAGGTTTCTCACGTTTCCACTGGTGGTGGAGCTTCGTTGGAACTCCTCGAAGGTTTGTCAATAAATTTTGAGAAATCTATGAATCAATGAAACCTCACCGTGACGATTGTTGATTTAGGCAAAGTTCTTCCTGGAGTTGCCGCGTTGTCCGAAGCTTGAAAACCCAGGTTGGAATAAACCACGATTGAACCCATGCAGAACTTCATCCATCTGGCATCGTTTATTTCCATGAAGTCCTAGAAGCCAGGAATGCCCGGAGGGGTTTAGTGCAATTTCTATGACTGAATCGCGGGGCACAATATTCTCACCATTTTCGCCCTGTTTGTTTCAAGCATGCCTACGATTTTCCTGTATGCAAATTTGATATGAAGTTTTTCGGTTCCGTTGTGTGCGATTCCCCGGTGTTTGTTTCAATTTCAAGAATCCGGGAGGTTGACATCTCTTCCGGTTGGGGCTTTTCTGCCACGAATGATCAAAAGTCGTCCCGAAAAGGTTCCTAAAAGCTTTTAACGTATTGTGGAAGATTAATGTTTGGATTTTAGTGCAATATTGTACCGATTTTAGTCAGGCGTTATGTGAGAAATAGAGGCTATGGTGTCTGGATGCTTCTGCGTCCGTGCGTTGATCATGTACTGTACTTCTTTTCGCACGTGATGTTCTCATGTTCGACCTTCCGCGCAGAAATTGGAAAATAAATCTTTTGTTTCGTGGAGGATCTGAAGCCTTTCAAAGCTGGCTAGCCGTGTTTGGACTGCTTTCAAATCGAGGCCAATTATTCAAAAATGGGGCAAGTATTTCAATCCTTCGTAGCTTTAGATCACATTTGGTACCAACGTTAAAAATCCGTAAAAGTACCGCAGTCATCATTTTCTCTGCATTGATTTTCGTCAGGATTTTGGATCCTCTCCACTCGTATTCACGCATGGCTCATCTTTTCCAGGGGCTTACTGGAAGCAGCTTATCAGTGACTACAAGGACGTGGCAGTAGATACTTACTCTGATTCGATAAAGCGACCTTCGAGATACTTGTCATTCTTGGCGGGTCTCGGGCTTCTGGGATTTGCACGGAGCACGAACCCAAACGAGAGCAGTTTTCGAGAGGTTGTGGTGGCCTACAATTCAAGACTCGCGTTGACCACGCTTGGAACGCGGAATCCAGAAGCTGACGAGCGTATCCGGTCTTTGTATCGCGGCTTCAATGAGGGTCTGATTCGACATCAGAGTTTGGGCATTTTTTCCGTAGTCTGGCAAGCCGATTTTGACGCGTTGACTGACGTCTATTACGCTCAGTGCTCGTTTTTGCAGCCGAGCTATTTTGAGGTATGCTATGTTTCGAATCTTTGCCTTCAGTGCCTGCGAATATTGTGTAATAGTGGCTTAAGCTACGTGCCTCATTCTGGCAATTGCTAGGTCGTTCTGACCCTTTCGGTAATGATGTTCACACAGAAGTGTTTCTAATTATGTGCTGCGTTTTGACTGGAGTTGAACCACTTGAAGTTTGTTGACGTTATCGGTAATTTCACATCATTGATACGTGTCTTGAAAAAGTAGTTTCCACGAAGTAGCCAGTGCTCAGAAACGGGAATATAAAAATATTAATTTTTTATACGTTTCGGTTGTTTGCTTCGTTGGGTGTTCAAATTGAATTGGCCTTTCGTTATTCAATCTTTCGTGCACTATACATTTAATGTTTTATATTTTGAGGCCCGCATTGAGGAAGCAAACGACGAACTTCCGAGAAAAAATCGTTTAAATGAATAGTTGTTGAGACAATTTTTCTCAACACGAAACACCATTGTCATTATTCAATTACGATAGCTTTTTTTTATTATCACAGTACAGTATTGTGTTGAACTTTTCTTGTAGCTTAGTCAACATTCGACGATGTTGAAATTGCTGTGAAATGTTTATTTTTCTTGAATCGTTCAGTTACTTTTAAATTGTTCGCTCCGCATTTCGGCCTGTACGTCAGTCCAAAGTATCAAATTCTGAATTTAAAACTTTTTCTTTTTGTGTTAGATTTTAAGACATCGCATAGTCGACTTCGGGATTTTCGGAAGATGGATTTCTATCGAGAAAGCGATGAAAAATTACGACGTTAACGACCAGCTGTGGAACAAATTCGAGTTAACGGTAAATTGAAGCAAGAGGATACGGATATGAAGCCCAAGGAGCTGTTTGTGACTGTTGGAACGACAAGCTTCGACAGTTTGATCCAAGCGACGCTGAAGGACGATTTCCTCGACGCTGTGAGAAACTTGGGATTCACGAAAGTGAAATTACAAATCGGGAAAGGCCGTTTTGACCCCGAAGTTATCGCGCGAAAGTCGGGGGACTATGTAGAAGCGTTTCGGTTCAAGTCGTCCATTTTGGACGATATGAAATCGGCGGATCTCGTTGTTTCCCACGCGGGCTCCGGCACGTGTTTGGAGTTGCTCGAGCTGGGAAAACCGGCGGTCGTAGTGATAAACGAATCGCTCATGGACAACCATCAGGAAGAATTGGCGGAGAAATTGGCGACCGAGGGCCACTTGTTTGCCTGCTACTGTGCCGAATTGCCAAAAGTGATTTTACAGTCCGACTTCTCGTCCCTGCGCCCGTTCGAACGCGGGAATCCGCAGAAGTTCGCCGATTACCTGGATAAGAAACTGTGGGGAGACCAGTGAAAAAGAAACCTCATATATTTCTCTGTGAGAACTAGTAGGAAAAGAAAAGTATATAAGAAGCGAAGATGAAAAACGAGTGTGAGAACTATGGTGCGACGGGTGATTTTGAAAACTAACCGGACGTGTTCTCTCCTTTCAGATGTACGGTTAGGTTTGTGATATTTTGTTCTGTTTCGGTTCTCGGACGAGGCTAGAAACATGTGCAGTGTTTCCAGTGGTGCTGTTTCCGTCGCATCGACTTCTAATGTGATACGGTGAGCGGTTCAGTCTTCGAAAAAGCATGACAAAATGATTCCTTGGAACAAAATACTGTAAATTTGCATGATTGCTGGTCTTCAGATATTTTGATGCGATTCTGAGACGCACATTTACCTTTTAACTTGGAACAACAACAGGACAACCGTTGAGGGCCAAATTTAGAGAGTATTCGTAAATATCATACAGAGTAGACTGTAGAATACGTCCATTTTCAAATATTTACTCTTGTTTGTAAATCCCAAGCATTGAGAAAACTTTACATTGTGACGATGAACAGAATTTATGTTGAACTTTTCATTCAAGTTTGTGCGTAAATTTAGACTTCGTCAACAATATTATGACTTTATTGTCAATGTGAAAAACGGATTATTGCGTTGCGGGATTCTTCCTTAAATTCCAATTTTGAAGTGTGAATTGAGATTTTGAATTGCAGTAACACAAATTTATATACACATTCTGTGCGTAAATCTCAAGTCGTACCTTCGCTGTAAGGATGTAAATCCTTCGTAAACGTTGTAACAGGAGCTTTATTATAACATTATTCAAATTTCAATTCAAGATATTTTTTATTTATCGTAAAAATAAAGATCGCTGATCCTGACAGATCTTCCACGAGCAGCTTCAATATTTACTGTTCACTGTATTTTCTGTACGACGATTTACTTTCGGTCCCACGAGTATTGTTGAGATTTCTCTTCCAATTGAGAGAAATACCTTAGCATATTTACGCTAATACGATAAGCTTTTCGTCTTCGTGCGAAGTTTGCTCGTGGAAAATTTGTGTACATCTAAAGATTCGCATGCAAAATACTTTTCCAAAGGTTGTTACCTCAGAGGCGTTCCCATGCGAGAAGTTTTTGCATCCTGTGCCTGTTTTGACTTCTAAAAGTTCAGACTATTCGTTTACCTACTTTTTAACCTTGGGAAATATTTGCAGTGCGTTTTCCTGCTCCTGGATTACTGCTTGTAATTAATTTAATCACGCAACAAGGGCATGAAGAAATGTATGATGCTCATCATCGTAGGTCTGCAAATATTCGTGAAAACGTTGATTGCTGAATAATTTGAAACGAGGCTATAAAAATTAAAGAAAAACATGAACCGTTTTATTGCGGCAGGTGAAAATGATGCCTGGAGTCGGTATATTCGGGACGGGCAAAGTGATCTACGCGCTCGTCCCGATGCTTCGGAAGCAAGGCTTCGAAGTGAAGGCCATCTGGGGTCGAACCGCAGAAGAAAGCCAGTCCGCCTCGAAAGCCCTGGGCATCCCGTTCTGGACAGCCAAAATGGACGAGATCGTGCTCCACAAGGAAGTGAACGTGATCTTCGTTGTGTGTCCGCCGCAGTACCAGTCGCAGATCCTCATCAAGGCCCTCGGGATCGGCAAACACGTCGTGTGCAACCCACCGGGTGGCCTCGTTCAGGCTGACGTGGTGAAAACAGTCCAGGCGTCGCAATATTATCCTACTTTGATCACGGTGATGAGTTACGGACTGCGTCTGTTGCCGGTGTTTGGCGTGACAAAGCAGCTGATTCAAGGCGGGTTTTGTGGCCAGGTGCAACTCTGCGACGTGCGTGTAGACACTGGCCCTGTCCACGCGGACACGTACGACTGGACGTGCGACGGCGCCATGGGCGGTGGGGTGTTGTCGTGCATTGGAGCGCACGTCGTGGACGCCGTGCTGTTTCTCACGGGTCAAGAGCCGCATTTGGTCAATGGGCTCCTCAAGTACCTGGACAATGCCGTCATGAATGGATTCCGTCGCGTCAACAGCGACACGTTTTGTTCATTCCAGATGGAGCTCACGGGAAATGTGAGTGTTAATGCGACGCTCGGGGTTCGGAGCACTAGAAAGACGGACTTTAACCTGGAATTGTTCGTGTCTGGCACGCGAGGAGCGCTGAAGATTCGGGACTCGGAATTGTATGGGAAAAAGTGGGACTCGGACGAAGAAGAACTTCTGTTTAGCGACGATGGATCCGTGCCGGCGAATGTGGACGAGCCGTGGCCGATTTTGCGAGGGCTTTTGAAACTCGTTGAGAGCTTGAGGGCGGCGTTTGTCGGTGCCGAGGAAGGCAACATCAAGTGGAACAAGGACGCCATTGCGGGCGCTGCTTCGTTTGAAGATGGCCAGCATGTGGTGGCGGTGATGGAGGCCATCAAGAGGTCCAGTATGAACAAGCAGTGGACGCCTGTGTATTTTCTCAAAGAGCCTGACGAACCAGAGTTGTCCAAAGCTGATGGTCATCCAGCACCCTTCTACGTATCCCTTTAGTTGAGTTTGGATGGGTTGAGACCTTTGTCATCCAGTGTTACTTGTGCAAATGCGAAAGTTGTTTTTCCTTCGCATGAAAGAGTTTTGTCTCGAGAAAGTTAGGGATGTACAATTACAGTACAGTGTTCAACCCGTAATGTGCCTATGAGGGGTAGCACTTGATAATTAGCTAGTACAGTTGGAACTTCGTAACTCGATCCTCCCTATGTCAAATTTCTTAATAGTCCCTAATTAGAAACAATGAATAGAAACAAAACCTCCCGTACTCGAAAGTTTTTCCTCTCAAACCTGCGTAACTCAAATTTTCTGGGGCCATTTCGCGAATATTTTGTTGACACAGGAAATCGAAAAGCAATAGAAAGTGTAACTTGGTGTGCTTTGAAAGGAAATGGAAGACCAATTGGGCAAATGAACCCCTGCCTCCAAGTTCAGCATCCTGTCAACTCAATCGAAAAGCAATTTAAGGCCCAGAATAACACAAATAACTCTTCTATGTAATCCTTTTTTTCCCCCTTAACAATAATGCTTGTATCCCTTACCCAAAACCTCCCCAACTGAACAATTTTTGCTGGTCCCTGTAAGTTTGACTTGAAGAGGTTCAACTGCAGTATTTACACAATCCCATGACTGAAATTGTTCGAAGTACAGCACGTAAACTGGTAGGAAAGGACTGTTCTGGGAGAGGTTTTACCGAATTTGAACCTCGAATCAATATTTTCAGTGATTGCATGGTCACGAATTTTTGCGTTAAGACTGTGGATATTGATATTATTGTTGTTGATATACATTGCTTATATTTTCTCAAATCTCGCGAACACAAGGTAATGCGTTACCGTGAAATTTCTGTTCTAAAATTGAGACAGTTGAAGAGCACGAAAGAAAGATTCATTCTGAATCATCTTCGATTTTCGAAGATTACCGTAGCTATGTTATGTTTGCTGCCGAGTGAATCATTATTATTTTTCATTCGAGAATCTTGAGTTATTGTTGAATTCATGATTAAGCATACGTTGTTTGGTTATCGTGCGTTTGTACATCGCGACTTAGCATATATTGAATCGTTATTTTTTCAATTTCTGTGATGAAGGCGTTGTTGCGAAAAAATGGAAGAAAAAAATCAGGGTTAAAACCGTGTTTTCAGTAGATTGTAACATGGAAAATTATCTGAAAAGGATAGACAAAAATGTATACTGTACATTCCGATGGTATTCAGCAAAATGTGGGACGAGTATTTAGCCAATCATTGTTTGGAAAGGCGAGTTGTTCACATCGTATGACTTCACAACGAGGCAGAAGATGCATTCAAGTGGTAGATCTCCGTTCAAGTGTGCTGCCAAAGGTGCGTCAGGAACGGACGCATTGCTAAAATTTTATGTACTGTAATCTTACGTTGACGTTTTTCATGTTTATGCTGGAAACGTGTTTCGGGCACAAGAGAACGAAGTCGAGTGCCTGGATTTTGTTAGCTATCAATTAAACGCGCGCAAAATCGAGAGAAAGCGATAATATATTTTGCATTGCAGTTGAAAACAATGTTTTATTTTTCTTCGAAACGGTTCTGTCAATTGCGTAAACTCAACGAACGTGAATAAATAGGAACGATTTTTTTTCGTGACTTACAATGAATTCTCCCACCCGACCGGCACGTTGTTGGTCTTCAAATACTTCTGGATGTAGTCGCGTAGCTTTTTGAAATAGTTGAGCAGTGGCTGAACGGACATTTCCCTTCTCCCCGTCAGCTGGAACAAGGTTTCCTTCCAAGGCTTGGAACTCCCAGCTTCCAGTAACTTCCTGTGGATCGATTGAACGAGACAGTTCGGAAATTTAGTACCCTGTGGCTTGAGCTAAAAATGTACATTTTTTCTAAAAACAGCGAGAAGTTCGTAGCTGGAAAACTAGCTGATGAACTTTTCAAACTGTAAAATTAGCTGGCATTTTGCTCTACAGCAGCGAATTCAGAATGATGATCGACAGAACGTCACTTTCACTGCGTTCAAGTTGTGAATCATGAAAGGAAACAAAATGGCCGTGTACCGTATAATTTCGACAAGAGCCGATTGATTGCAAAGATTGATGAGTGAGGATATCCGTGGAAATGTTGTGTATGGTTCGTTGAATAGCATTACAGTACTTCATAATAGGAGAAGGATTTTTGTTGAGTGACTGGACTCGAATCTAGGTGAGATTTCTCGGGCTTTTGAAGCGGGCTCCGATACCGAATTTCAGGCGTAGAATCGGGTGACTTACTTGAGTTTTCCTCCAGCCTTCAAGTTTCCGTTGATGTCACAGTTGTGTAACAAGTGCTCAGCCGGATCCGAAGGATTAAATTGCCCGGCAGCAGTGCACAAAGTTTCTACTTTCAGCTTGACTTCTTACTTCCGCTGCTTCATCGCTTACATTCCGTGGGGCCGACGCTGCACCTTAAACCTTGGTCGCAGCTTTAGAAGGAGCCTTGCAAAGTCTCCCCCACACTAGGGAACAAAACCCTCTCTGTGATAATAAAATTAATGGGTTCATGAATTTCGCGGAACTGTTTATACTGTATATAGTAATCGGTTTCGTGGAAAGATGGCTTCCCATAATTCTCTTGCAATGCACGAACCGTATCTTTCAATAGATTTAGTGTGAAACTGAGCTTCAATTCATCATTCGAAAGCCTACCAGTTTGAGAAGAAGTATTATGTAATGCCTTTAAGTGCCAGTGAAACGGAGATGCGTTTCATTTCGAGCTCACCTGAGTTTCCACCACTCAGAATTCAAATTCTCAGAGGTGATGGATCCATCAAATATTTTCCAGCGGTATAAATCCATAGCGTAGCTATAAGGTAAAAAGGCGACTTTCTCCAGCGCCATCCTGAGCAAAAAAGCAAGCTCAGCTTCATCGTCCACCTTGAAATCCTCGCTGAGCAATCCAATGGACTTGAGGTGTTTCGGGGTTGACACTGATAACGCCAGAGTATCACCGATGGCCTCATGGAAACCTGTTCAATCAAGAGTAAGATTCATATTCTTCCTGATTGAGACCACGAGGTTCTTGATCTGGTTATACAATACAGTACCTGGATTTGCCCCACCTCGGAATAACCGGGACTGATTTACATACTGGAATCCGTATTGAATATGACCGAGTTCATGGTGCACGACGATGAGATCGTTCATGTTGACTCTGGTGCACATCTTGATTCTGAAATTACGCGTAGAAAATTCATAGAATAATACCCGTGAATCATTGGAAAGACAATGGAAATCACCTGAAGTCTCCAGGAAGCTTGTTCGTGGCGGAGAAATCCCAAGCGGACGCATGACAAACAACTTCACGCCCGTCTTCCGGTCTCTCCAGCATGGATAATCCGTAGAAATCAGCGGCTCCGTCGTTGACACTTATTAGCCCGAGGTCTTCAAAGAACTTGTCGGAAATCTCGAACATTCGGCGGACAGTGTAATTTTGCTGCGAAGGACGAATAACCGGGAACACGTACGTGTGGATGAAAAACATATGGCAGGAAATACATAATCTTGGATGACTCACCTTCAACATCTCGTCCGTGACGTCCAAAGACTTTGTCTTGAATTCGGACACTGCGGGGAATATCGATTCCCAGTTCTGCGCCCACATGTTCCCTGATTTCGACAGGTAGGAAATTTATCAAGCATTTATGAAACATATTCTCAAGATAGCAAATTTTGAGATATGTGATCAGTGATATTGCTCATTCTTGAATTCGGATATGTGGTCAAAACTAAACCCATTCCATGCCTTGAATTGAATTTTCTGATCCGAATAATAAAACATATTCTCAAGATAGCAAATTTTGAGATATGTGATCAGTGATATTGCTCATTCTTGAATTCGGATATGTGGTCAAAACTAAACCCATTCCATGCCTTGAATTGAATTTTCTGATCCGAATGATGATCCCGATTTTTCTAAGCTCATTATTTTAAATCGATTCATCTACATTGTATACATTGATTAGATATACCGTATACATTATCGAGATATAAGCCTTTTTCTTGGAAGCATTTTTGTAAGTATTCAAGTGGTTGACTACAGCATTATTTCACCAGCAGTTTATACGAAGGATTTTCTAACAGAAGGCAGGCGAATGTCACGCGCTTCTTCCAGAAGATTTTGTCTACACAAGCAATAAGATGTATACATACCCAGAACATGAGCAGGAATTGGTCCTGCCGCACTTATTTTCTCTTCTCCATAAAATTGTCTGAGTTTGTGCCTTACGTAGGCATGCAGTTCCTGGTAGAAGGGCTTGAGTTCTTCGTACATTCTTCCCATTTCTTCTCTGAACGTCGGGGATTCATAAGCTCTTAGCCATAAGTCACCTGCATTTTTGATCATGCTATTTTCTGCAAATGGAACCAAGAAGTGATGTTAGAATTTCGAAGGGGTTAATAGAGATACACAGATAAGATATGCTTATTGATAAAGCATATTTGATGAGCGAAAGGGGTCATTTTGGTATACGGTATTTTCTCGATTGCTCCGTTGAGTTGAAAATACGAGGTATCAATTAAAAAGCTTGGGGAACGATTAAAGCGGAGCCTTTAAGAACGAAGGAAGGATGAGAAAACGAAAGAAATATGAAACCTTTATTTATTGATTATATGATTGTCTTGTGGAAATTAAAAGACGGAAAAAGTTCGGTAATTGTAATTGAACTTACTGTTGGCAATTGCAGCCTCATTACTCAGACGGACGTAATCCAAGTACTTCTGTCTAATAAGCTTTCCGGACGCATCTCTCCATTTTGCCCAAACATACTCCAACTTTTCGAAGTTTTCTTTTTCCGGTTGAACTCGGAAAAGTTCCGTCAACTCTGTGAATTCAAATGCGGGAGATGAAAAATTGTATGAAACATTCTCATGCATGGCATATATGAAACGAGCTCTTATTTATCGCATGATTCATGTTGAATCAAAAGTTTCGCAATAATTAGTAATTCATCCATCAAGAGATGCAGTTTGTTATGATAGTCAACCGTGATAAATAATGTACTGTACTTATAAACAGTACAACAAAGAGTGAAAATGTGTGAATCACAATGATTTCCCATCGCACAGTGTCAATCATGAATATTCTTGCCTTCATTAACCTGCGAGGCTTTTTCGAAGTTGACAATAACGGGAGTCTCTCAAAGGAAGTGATATTTATTGCTTCACTTGAGTCAATAAACTGGTTAGAGAAGAATTTCTTTAATAAAGTTCTTCGGAATTTGTAAAATAAATCAGCTGCTGTGTTCCTATAAATTTCGTTCCTTTCAGACTCGTAAATGTCTTCATATGAAGTATTTCAGTAATGCATGAAGTAAAATCTCTTCATAACAAATTATTTCGTACAGTAAAGTCATTTTTCGAGTCCCTGCCCTATAGCAATAATGATATTTAAAGCGATTTACAACGCATTTATATTTATAACGCAGCTTTTTGCCAGTTTCAACAGATCTGTTGTGACGAGATTTCGCTGTTTATTCCGTGAAATGCGTGGGTGAATCACTGATGAAAAAATAATCACGAAGCAGGAAATTAAATAAGTGCCTTTGAATACATGTTTTGAGGTAATTTTCACTGACCTGGTTCAAGAGACCAGGTTGTATCCTTCTTCAGGTTACAATTCTGCTTGTCAAAGGGGCATATTTTGGCAGAACTGTAGATGGAAGTCATGTCTGACTCGATATTTGTCCTCTGCAAAAAAATATTCTTTTGGTTCTAGAAATGATAAAGTTTGATTTTATGTAGCACAACTCACTTGAGCCAGTTTGTCATCATCCAAAGCAGCAAACCCAAGGACTTCGACAGCCTTGAAAAGTCTGGATAGTCTTTCGTGCTCAGCAGATTTGTGAAGTTCAGACAGGTCAAACTGGGAAATGTTTTCTTTCCATTGAGCCCTTGCCCAACTTGAAGCTTCGAGTGTCACATTCACCTGACATTAATAGGTAAAACAAAATTATGTGCTTAAATATATAATGTAGGTATACAGTATGCTGTACAGTGTACACTGTGTACAGTATATCTATATCATTAGGCAGGTAGACTCTCTCTCTCTCTGTACAAAATTTTTGTCTAGATCAATTTTTATCTGCATAAATTGTTTCACACAGGGATCTCATCTATACCCATTGTACAGAATTACTGTACAGTGGGCCCCCGACTTACGACGGGCCCATGTTACGTCCGTTTCATCTTACAACGCTTTTCTTAAATCAAAAAAACCCCCAACTTACGTCAGGGTTTCATGTTACAACTATAAAAGCACTTTGACTTTCCCCACTCCAGTCTTCCTCTCGTTTCCAACCACACCACCAAAAAAACAAGTAGCAATGGAGGAATTATTCCTGCCACATCATTTTTTCTTACTCCCTGCAATAACACTCCATTCAAAAATTGTAGAACTTTAGCAGACTCAAAATCAAGCTTTAAAATGTGAAGGATGAACTCAAACAATGTCAACACTCAAAATGTGTTTATGACATGACATTTTGGGCACAGTATGTATTAAATTTCTTTCTTTGCGCCTTAAAAAACTCAATTTATAAATTTTAAAACCTATGCTGACTCAAAATCAAGCCTTGAAAATTGGAGGATGAACTCACCAAAATTTCAAAACTCAAAATGCATGTATGACATGAAATTTTGTGCACAATTTCTTTCTTCACACATCTTTAAAAAACACTCAATTTAAAAATTGTAAACCAATGCAGACTCAAAATCAAGCTTTAAAATGAAGGATGGAAAAAGTTGTGAGAAGTTCTCAAAATTGTGAAAATCATTCTCCTCCTACCCTATTTCACTACCCTACCCCCTATCACTTTTGTTTTATACAATCTTTCAAACATGTCTTGTGTCTATTAATGCAATTTCTGACAAAAAGTTGAATTATGAAGGAAATTTTAGGTAAATATTTTTTTTCTGGAACAAATTAATTTTTGTATAATGTAACCTTAAGGGAAATAGGGTTTCAACTTATGACGGCCCCATGTTATGACGTCCATCCTGGAACGGATTGATGACGTAACATGGGGGCCCACTGTATATATATATATATATATATATAGAGGACAGTTCTCTGCAATCGAAATTCTCTCTAAAACAATTTGTTCACCATCCCCAGAATTCCGCTGTATAAAGAGCCCACTTGTGTAAGTACAGTGAGACCCTGAAATGCAGACACCCCAGTATATGGACAAATTTTCTTGGGGACACTTGAAACTTTCAAAAGCTGGGCCCAACATCTGGACAATATCTCAACATACAGACACTTTTCCAGCATTTTTAGAAAAGTGGAATATATTTTTTTCAAAATTTGAATATCTCATGAAGAAATAAAGCTATTTATATGCACAAAGGTTACAAATGGATTTCATTATAGGTTTACTTAACTTTATTATTAAAAACAGGCTGATTCTGTGCTAATTTTTTTTTTGCATTCTTTATAAGCTGTGGGCAGGATAGAAATATACGTTTTGTTTGTATTTTCGAGTTCATTTGATGCTAGAAGATCATATTCTGTGCAGTTTTCTATATTCTGAATATTTATATTCAGTATCTTTAGTTGAGAAACACATTTTTTTTGGGATCTGGAGAACCAATTGAATTAGTTCCCATTGAAGTCTGTTGGAAAACAAGGTCCAACATATGTACATTCTGACATAGGGACACAGTTTTAGCACCAATTATGTCCACATCTTGGGGTCTCACTGTAATAAATAAGTCAAACTTTTCTGCTGAAAATAAATGAGAGGGGCGGGGTCATCATACAGGAAAGCCAGCATGCAATCTTGAATGGCGTAGAATTACAAGTGCGAGTTTCATACGATTGTACTAAAATTAGCGTAATATCAGAGAAATAATCAGCTTATGATGTGTTAAAGATGGAATGTTTATGAATGTGAAAATGGATGTAATAAGATTATTCTGAAGTTTTGAAACCCCGCCTGACGCTGTTCGAATTAAGTTCTCCTCCATTGGTAGTGTCGCGGGTCGACTAGATGTCGCCCGCAGCGCAGGAACAGGAAAGGCGCAGTAAGTGCGACGCAGCGTAGGAAACGCTACGTCGTACATAAAAACAAACATCTCGAAAATTCCAAACAATTCAAGATAGAGGACAGTTCTCTGCAATCAAAATTCTCTCTAAAACAATTTGTTCACCATCCCCAGAATTCCGCTGTATAAAGAGCCCACTTGTGTAAGTACAGTGAGACCCTGAAATGCAGACAACCCAACATATGGACAATTTTTCTTGGGGACACCTGAAACTTTCAAAAACTGGGCCTAACATCTGGACAATATCTCAACATACAGACACTTTTCCAGCATTTTTAGAAAAGTGGAATATTTTTTTTTCAAAATTTGAATATCTCATGAAGAAATTAAGCTATTTATATGCACAAAGATTACAAATGGATTTCATTATAGATTTACTTAACTTTATTATTAAAAACATGCTGAATCTGTGCTAATTTTTTAGCATTCTTTATAAACTGTGTGCAGGATAGAAATATACGTTTTGTTGGTGTTTTTTAGTTCATTTGATGCCAAAGAATCATATTCTGTGCAGTTTTCTATATTCTGAACATTTATATTCAGTATCTTTAGTTGAGAAACACATCTTTTTTGGAATCTGGAGAACCAATTGAATTAGTTCCCATTGAAGTCTGTTGGGAAACAAGGTCCAACATATGTACATTCTGACATAGGGACACAGTTTTAGCACCAATTATGTCCACATATCCGGGTCTCACTGTAATAAATAAGTCGAACTTTTCTGCTGAAAATAAATGAGAGGGGGGTCATCATACAGGAAAGCCAGCATGCAATCTTGAATGGCGAAGAATTACAAGTGCGAGTTTAATACGATTGTACTAAAATTAGCGTAATATCAGATAAATAATCAGCTTATGATGTGTTAAAGATGGAATGTTTAAGAATGTGAAAATGGATATAATGAAATTATTCTGAAGTTTTGAAACCCCACCTGACGCTGTTTGGATCAAGTTCTCCTCCATTGGTAGCTCACAAATTATAAACGCATTCTAAAGCAACAATATTTGAAACATTCACAAGTTTGAAGAGTGTTGTGAACTTTTAGTGATACTCATATGGTTTCTGGAAGATTTTTTCTGTTGCTACAACTTGCGCACTGATTGTTGCTCCGACCATTGCAAAATTATTTTTCTGATGTAAAATGCGAGACGTAAAAAGGTACAAGATCCTTCTTTTAATCTGTAATTTCTCAAAAAGTATTCATGTCAGAAACCTGAATGTAGAATGGCCAGCTTTTCATGTACAATACTTCCTAATGGTATATGATTTTCACCTTCATGTTTGACATTACTGTATAGCCAAATGTAGCATATACTATACAGTAGTATGTATTAACTGTACACATGCATTAACAATTTCAACAATTGTGGGTATCATGGCAATGTCAACAAAAATAAGCAGAAGCATATAAGCTTATATGTGATCCAGACAAGTCAGTTCATTCATTTGTTCTCTTTGTGAAATTTGAACAGTGATTAAGCCCATGAAGTGCCTTTTTGAATGTTATCATCAAATAATGTTATTCATAACACAGGTGGACTCTCTCTACAACAACCCCATAATGTGTGTAGAGAACCTCATGGGACAAACAAAATTTGGTACTTTCCTGTTATCTCAGTACCTACTTTCTGTGCACTTACCAGAAACTTTGAATTTAATTTTCCGCATTCTGCTAAACGGGTGATTCACCCGTCTATGACGGCTGAATCTCCCTTGGCCATAACTAAGCAGGCGTTTGGAGAAAACGGGTGATCAGCAGAACCACCCGTATGCCGAAACGGGTGGTTCAGCGGGTGATCACCTGTTTTTTTTCGACCCAGTACCCGTTTCCCAAAACGGGTGGCTGCTACCCGCGTATGACGGGTCTTTGACGGGTGGAAATACGGGTAAATTATTTTCTGGGTATGTTCACCTCTATTGTTGTATGGCCAATAAAAATCTTCAAGAAAACCCTCTTGAAGCAATATAACCCAAGGTTCATTACAGTATATAGAGCCTTGATCAGGTCTTTCAACAGTATCATATTTTAAATGAGCAGTACGCTGATTTGTTATTTGTATTTTTCATCAGAACCTCTGTCTATTTACATATTGCTGCTCGGTAATATAAATCAAATTATTGTGGGTGAACGCAGGGACAAAAGTTCACCAGTATCTTTAAGCAAATGAGAATTGATTCCAACCTTTCTTGCAGAGTTGAAGTCCGTTATATTCGTGTTGTATGCCCACTCCACGATGTTCTGCTGGTTCCATTTGATGCGCAGCTCTTCAGCATACGAGTCAATGTACTCTTGTAATGCTTCAATGCTAAGTTGCTTCAAATGCGGTTTCGCATCATCCGAATGTGAAGGAAAACCAGTCACTGCCCAAATTGCTGAAAGAATCGCGGCGAATTGCGCATGAAGAAGCATCATTGTGATCTTCTGAAATGAAATAAAAATTGGCATCAAAGGTATACACTGTAGTTCATTTGTGATCCATAAGCACAGTGAGACCCCCATATGCTGACACTGCATTCAGACAATTTGACAAAGGGAAATTTATTTTTCAATAAAAAGGGCATACATAAGGATGCTGACTCAGCATGAGGAAATTTCATTATAAAATTGCCAATAATAAGTTTCCCAAAAGTTGACTTTTATTAGGCTTGATTGCAAGAAACAGATATTTCCAACCCTAAGATTCATGCACAAAGAATTCTTTGTCATTTTGCCCATCATTTTCCCATCCATTCAGCTAATTTGAAAGAATTACCTATTGCATAGAGGGACATCATTCTTCTCTCTTTGTGACTTGAATGTTATTTTTGCAGCTGCCAACATTTCAATGAACTGTACGTACAGAGGTACACTATTCAATGTTTGGAATGTTCATATTGAGTTGAAAACATATTCACAAATCAAATTCAAGTACCAACAATTTTTTCTTCATGTAATTCTGAAGAATATTTCTTCCATAAAACACCAAGTTAAAATTATATAATTTAAGTCTATGGGAAAACAATACTTGACTTGGGGACACTCTTGATTCACCAATTATGTCTGCATCTGGGGATCTCATCGCATATGACCTGGTTGACATCATGATATGCAACACTTCATCTATATTTACACTTGACAGGGTTGAAAAAAAATATATAAATAACAACTCTGTCTTTAAAAAATCAAATTGGGTATAAACAAGGAAAGGAATCATAGGAAAATTGTAATTGGTGATATTCTGGGCCTTGAATAGCTCTCTGAATGAGTTGACTGGATGATGAACATTGCATGCAATGGTTCATTGTCCCAAATAATCTTTCACTTCCTTGCAAAACCTAATGAGTTGAATTTTTTGCCAAAAAAGCCTCCAGAAAATTCAAGTTACCCAGGTTTGAGAGGGAAAGCCTTTGAGTTGAGGACCTTTTTGAACGCAATGTTTTAAAAGGAATTCTGACAGGAACATCGAAAAAAATCGACGTAGGGATGCGGTATTCCACTTGGGGAGGTTCCAGCAGTGAGTTACCCAGGTTCAACTGAATAATGCACTCCTAATTCAGAGCCCCTGACACATGATCTGAATCCACATCATCCATGCCACAACAACCAACGAGGTCTGCCGAGAGACTGACTGCCTTGAAATACATATTCTGAGAAGTATTGAAAAACAATGAGGAGTAACCTCGCTTATGGAATTATATATTCGACGCTTGTGCAATCGTGGAACTTGTCCTTGTTGAGAATTACTTTAATTCGCAATTCAGTGAAGGAGGGTTTTTGGAGAAAGTATGAACAGATGCACTGAACAATGGGGTGTTTGAATATTTTTTTTCAACCGCCGACGGGTTCATGCAGGATGATGAAGAACCATCCTCAGCCACTGAACTGATAATCGGACTCTGACCCACACAGGGTTTTACTCATGCTGAGAGAAAAAGCTCTCATCAATTTTTTCCAAACCAGGTTTTTCCTGTTACTTGTTTTGTGGGTCATTCTTTCAATTTTTATTTAATTGCTAGAAACAGGAAAAAATTAGGACGACCTGCTGACGACCTGCTGATGAGTACCGGTAGAAAAACCAGTTTTTAAAATCAATGGAAGGTTCTTCTTTGCAGCTTGCGCTAATTATATTCAGAAAAATCCGAAAAGGATTAGTTGAAGGAAGTGGGTTGCGGTTGCAAACCAAGTTTGTATAGAGAAGTATCCGTTGTCTGGGTTTGTAACGGGGTCCCCGCGCGACGAAAGCCCGGTGTGGGCGGCACAGCGTACTCCCCCAAAATCGTACTCCAGGAGTACACCCTGCCTAGGCAGGATGCACTCCAGGAGTACACCCTACCTAGGCAGGGTGTACTCTAGTGTGCGCTATGCCGTCTGGCGGGTCTATTCAAATCCGTGGAGTGAAGTTCCATGGTGAACGCATGCAGTAGTTCTTTCAACAAAATTCATAGGAAAGCCAATTCCATGGTGATTATGGATTCTTTAGATAGGAACTTACTCGCATTTCGAAAATCCCGTCTAACGACACACATCCAGGAGTGGATTAATTTTGTCATGTGGTTGAAGATAAAAGAACAAAAAACTCCGTTTAAATGAAATGATTTCATCTACCCCATGAATTAAAGAGTAGATTTTCTGTGATGGAGTGATTCTGTAGAATTTGACAACGGTTTGCATTGCTGTTGGGGAAAATGTGCAGTATAGAATCTTGTTGCAACGAATCTTGTTGATGCTTTGGAGAAATGTCTTTTTCAGTCCCTGCCCCAACTGCCACATTCTTATTTAAATTTCTTTTTAACAAATTTTTGTATATGACAAAGCTTTTTCAAGGCCCAAAACGCTTTCTTGTCCAAAGTTCTACTGTACTTTTGCATTAATTATGAACTAACATAACCTGACCTAACTGATGCCCCCCACCCAAGTCAGTTTCAGCAGAATCCCAATAAATAACAGGGCCTGTCAATTCACATTTCATTCAAATACAGTCAGTAATGAACTTGGATCAAGGATGAAACAGACCAATGGTAAGGCTGAGCATAGCATACCCAGACATTGGAACAAGAGGGTTGTTGAACAATTGGGGTGAAGAGGATTCATTTTTGAGAACCACACATGGATGCCGCTGATAACATTCCATGTGTTGTTCTTAGTGACATCTATGAGGGCATTGGTTTGCATGTGGCTCCCCCCAAGTGGGATAGCTCCAAGGCCTCCCCTGAAAATAGATTTCTGCAGAATTCATCATTATTTTTGCCAAAGTAAATGCTGCTTCAAGAATCACTGTGAAATCAACTTTCCTCTGAATTCTGTGGAAGATACCACTNAGTGGAACATTCATCAGGCTGTGCTCAATGATCTTGGCGCGATTAACAATTTCAGTGAAGCTTGGAATCGCTATTTCAATGGCCTGGTTGAAAAGAAAAATCCCACCATTTGGTTATTAATTTGCTGCCTGAAACAAGATGCTGCATCAGTTGCTACAACGCTGAAGAAATTTGACAAAGATGGTGTCATTCCACATAAGCAAGTGTCGACTTTTGAGAGAGATCGCCAGAAAAAACTGCATCAATTGTGCACAGATTACCAAAGCCGACTTATTGGATGCTCGGATTTCTTGGAAAATATTTCAAAGACTCTTAATTTCTTGTAAATAAAAACTTTCCCCCGTTTTTTCTTTTTTTGAATTTTTTGTAATCTTTTGTTATTTGTTTTGTTTCATTTTTTTAAATCATTGTTTTTCTTCAAGAGCTCGTGTACTTCCCTCAATCAGTAGCAAAGTAATGAAGTTTAACCAGCGGCGACTGCCAAACTGACTTCCAAAAACTATACCAGTCCTGAAAAAAAGTTCGGGCGGGGCTTTCGTTATAGCTGTGCGCGGGTATGGCGGGGATTTCGTGTCAGGGCTATTGTCGCGCGGGGCTTTCGTGTCCCGGGCTTTCGTCGCGCGGGGATAGTGACGGTTTCCCCCGTTGTCTTGGAACAGTTCCGTTAAAAAAGAAACATTTTCCCATGCATTATTAATAGTTTTGTTGTTGATTCAGTGAGTACAGAGTATACACATAGTTGTGTGAAAAGCATTTTTTATGATCTTTGTAAATTATTCTAGATTTATTTTGGAAACATACGATGATAGTAAACAAGTTTCTGCTCTTGATATTTAGATAGGGCCATTGTTAAAATTTATTTTTTGATGACATTCTCTTTTATTAAAAATGTTTTAAATTTAGAAATTATTCTAAAATTTAGGAATCTTCTCGAAAAGTTGTCCTTAGGAAAATAGCTAAAATAGAAAAGGAAAACCAAACTAGCGAGCTGCGGAAGAGAAAAAAACTTTTGAAAAAGATTGTATTCTGGCGGATAACTTATTTTTTTTAATTTCGAAAATCCAAAAATTAAACTGGGACGCGGGAATCAACCACACTGATTTTAAATGATATCAAACTGGCACATTACATTTGAAAAGGCCCAAAAACGTCTTTTTTTAATGGCGAAAAAATTTCCCCTTCTAACTTGTGTATTCTTCAGCCAAAAATGAATTTTAGAATGTCATTCCAAGTGAATGCCAGAAACAAATCACGTTATTCTTATCCTAGAACAGAATACAGTATTGAATCATGCTTTTCTATAAACTGGACATTTATTAAAGATAAAAAAACTGTTCCTTGAACTGTGTCCTGTTGAAAAACAAGACTCTTCAATTCTGATTGGTTTGAAATCTAGAGAATTCTGCTAAAAAAAATTGTGTTTCTTTAAAGAAATGGCAAGCCATGTACAAAAACTCAAAAAGTAATGAATTCACCGTTCTATGGCAATCATGAATGAATTTGAAAAAAATTATACTATGAAATCATGAAGAGTTTTCCCACCCAATTACCCAACAGAAACATTGTTGATCTTCAAGTAATTCTGGATGTAGTTGCAAAGCCTTTTGAAGTAGTTGAGCATTGGCATTTCCCACCTGGTTGTCAATGCAAACAATAGGTCCTTACAAGGCTTTGAACCTCAAACAATCTACTGAATAGAGTGAGACAAAATTTACCTAACATATCTTAATGCAAATAAAAATGATCACAGTCTACATGTCATTGTATTTCCTTAATTTTGTTGAGGAATAAATGTTAGAAAAATGTGTGCTTTCAGGAGGCAGGTTATTATCCAAATGACTCCAAAAGAAAATTTCTCTAAAGCAATGATCTTGTCTACAACAATGCAATACAATATTCAATCAAGTACCAGACACTCTCAAGTAAGAAAAACGCTGAATGTTTTTGTTTGAAAACTTTGATAAAATCCTATCCTTAATCAAGACATGCACCTCAATTTTAGTGACTCTAAAACTACAATATTTCAAAAACAAAAACACTTCAATTTGAATGTAGAAATGAATTGAGCGTTCATTTGCCTAATACAGTATTCCAACGTTTCCATTGAAGTAACCTTTTCTGTTGAATTTGGTCCATATTTTTCATTAGAATCAAGTAAAATATACAGTACATCTAAATTTCAAAACTTTAAAAAAGTTACACCCATCTATGAAGGACGCACCCCTTTTTCCCCCTCTCAGCTGGAAGTCCCTAATTAGAAACAATGAGTAGAAACAAAACCTCCCAAACTCGAAAGTTCTTCCTCTCAAACCTACCTAACTCGAATTTTCTGGGGCCATTTTGCGAATATTTTGTTGACACAGGAAATCAAAAAGCAAAAAAAAGTGTATCTTGGTACGTGCTTTGAAAGGAAATGGAAGACCAATTTGGCAAATGAACCCCTGCATTCAAGTTCAGCATCCTGGAAACTCAAAAGAAAAAGCAATTTAAGGCACAAAATAACACAAATAACTCTTCTCTGTAATTCTTTTTTCCATTAACAATAATGCTTGTTTTCCTAACCCAAAACCTCCCCAACTTGCTGGTCCCTGTAAGTTTGACTTGAAGAGGTTCGACTGTAGTATTTACACTATCCCATGACTGAAATTTTTTGAAGTACAGTACGTAAACTGGTAGGAAAGGACTGTTTTGGGGAGAGGTTTTACCGAATTTGAACCTCGAATCAATATTTTCAGTGATTGCATGGTCACGAATTTTTGCGTTAAGACTACGGAAATTGATATCATTGTTGTTGATATACATTGCTTAATTTTCTCAAATCTAGCCAAAACAAGGTAATGCGATATCGCGTGTAATTTCTGTTCTAAAATTGAGGCAGTTATTGAAGAGCACGAAAGAAAGATTCATTCTGAATCATCTTCGATTTTCGAAGATTACCGTAGTTATGTTTCCTGCCGAGTGAATCCTTATTGTTTTTCATTTCGAGAATCTTGAGTTGTTGAATTCATGATTAAGCATGCGTTGTTTGGTTATCGTGCGTTTGTACATCGCGACTTAGCATATATTGAATCGTTATTTTTTTCAATTTCTGTGATGAACGGCGTTGTTGCGAAACAATGGAAGAAAAAAGTCAGGGTTAAAATCTTGTTTTCAGTAGATTGTAACATGGAACATTATCTGAAAAGGATAGACAAAAATGTATACTGTACATTCCGATGGTATTCAGCAAAATGTGGGACGAGTATTTAGCCAATCATTGTTTGGAAAGGCGAGTTGTTCACATCGTATGACTTCACAACGAGGCAGAAGATGCATTCAAGTGCTGGTAGATTTCCGTTAAAGTGATGTGCTGCCATCAAAGGTGCGTCAGGAACAGACGCATTGCTAAAATGTTATGTACTGTAATCTTACGTTGTCGTTTTTCATGTTTCTGCTGGAAACGTGTTTCGGGCACAAGAGCAGAAAGTTGAGTGCCTGGATTTTGTTAGCTATCAATTAAACGCGCGCAAAATCGAGTGAAAGCGATAATATATTTTGCATTGCAGTTGAAAACAATGTTTTATTTTTCTTCGAAACGGTTCTGTCAATTGCGTAAACTCAACGAACGTCAATAAATAGAAACAATTTTTTTTTCGTGACTTACAATGAATTCTCCCACCCGACCGGCACGTTGTTGGTCTTCAAATACTTCTGGATGTAGTCGCGTAGCTTTTCGAAATAGTTGAGCAGTGGCTGAACGGACATTTCCCTTCTCCCCGTCAGCTCGAACAAGGTTTCCTTCCAAGGCTTGGAACTCCCAGCTTCCAGTAACTTCCTGTGGATCGATTGAACGAGACAGTTCGGAAATTCAGTACCCTGTGGCTTGAGCTAAAAATGTGCATTTCTTCTAAAAACAGCGAGAAGTTCGTAGCTGGTAAACTAACTGATGAACTTGTAAAACTGACAAATTAGCCGGCAGTTTTGCTCTACAGCGGATTCAAAATGATGATTAACAGAACGTCACTTTCACTGCGTTCAAGTTGTGAATCATGAAAGGAAACAAAATGGCCGTGTTCCGTATAATTTCGACAAGAGCCGATTGATTGCAAAGATTGATGAGTGAGGATATCCGTGGAAATGTTGTGTATGGTTCGTTGAATAGCATTACAGTACTTCATAATAGGAGAAGGATTTTTGTTGAGTGACTGGACTCGAATCTAGGTGAGATTTCTCGGGCTTTTGAAGCGGGCTCCGATACCGAATTTCAGGCGTAGAATCGGGTGACTTACTTGAGTTTTCCTCCAGCCTTCAAGTTTCCGTTGATGTCACAGTTGTGTAACAAGTGCTCAGCCGGATCCGAAGGATTAAATTGCCCGGCAGCAGTGCACAAAGTTTGATGAAAGTCGAACTGAAGAATGAAGGCGACGAAGTAGCGAATGTAAGGCACCCCGGCTGCGACGTGGAATTTGGAACCAGCGTCGAAATCTTCCTCGGAACGTTTCAGAGGGGGTGTGATCCCTTGAAAACCCTCTCTGTGATAATAA